>PNEQ01078397.1:0-35414 GCA_003012365.1 Medauroidea extradentata | reverse complement strand
TGCAGAGAAGAAGAAAACGAACATTGCTTTGAAAATGATGGTAAAGTTGAAGATGAAAAAGTTGAATTTGAAGTCAAAGCAGGCTCTTGTAACTCAAGAAAAACTGAGGAAGAAAATATTCTACAGAATACTATAAGTAGTGTCGAAAACCAGGAGAACACGACATGCTGCAACAACAATGTAGAGAAAGAAAAAATTATACGAACAAAGATACCAGAAAAATTGAAAGACTATGTTTTACTTACATATGAAGAGACTACTACTGGAGACGATGCTGAAATGTGGAGGAAAGCCGTAGAAGAGGAAAAATTAGCACACCAAGAGAATCAAACCTGGAATCTAGTCGAAAGAAGCGAAGCAAAGGGCAAGAAAACTCTTACAAGTAAATGGGTGTTCAAGGTGAAGGATGATGGGAGACTTAAAGCTCGTCTTGTAGTTAAAGGATGTCAACAGCAAGCCGGAGTGGACTACGATGACATTTTTAGCCCAGTCATCAGCACAGATACCCTAAGAACCATGATAGCATATGCTGCAAAGAAAAATTACAAACTGATGAAATTCGACATCAGGACAGCATTCTTATATGGAAAGATAGAAGAAGAATTGTATATGTTATTACCTGAAGGACATTCTGACGATACAAAGATATGCAAGCTTCGAAAGGCCCTTTACGGTCTTCGGCAAGCTCCAGTCCAATGGAATAAGTGTATCAGAGAATTTTTACACAAACATCAATTCACTGCTCTAAAGACTGAACAGTGTGTATTCGTAAATCCTGATCACTCTGTATTTATGTCCATCATTGTCGATGACGGACTAATTTCCGGATCTGACACCAGTCAAATGAAAAGGACATTGGATTCTCTGAAAAATGAAATTAAATTAACGACTGAAGAAAACCCTGACAACTATTTGGACATTAATATTGACACATCAGAAGAGAAGCTGAAATTACATCAAAATGTCTACGCGCAACAAGTCGTAGAAAAGTATCGAATGTCAGACTCAAAACAAGTATCAACACCTCTCGTTTCGGGAAGTGAACATATTGAGAAACTCAAGCAAAAGGAGATAACATTTCTTTACAGAGAAGCAGTGGGAAGCATTTTGTATTTGTCTACTAAAACGAGACCAGACTTGGCGTATGCAACTGGATTATGTGGACGACATGTAGAAAACCCCACACAACAATACCTACTCAAGCTAAAAAGAGTTCTTAAATACGTAAATTCAACTAAAGATACGGGGATATCGTATTCCATGAATACTGAAACAAAACAAAAAGGTTTTGATTAGATACTCGGATGCCGATTACGCAGGAGACGAGGAAACACGCAGAAGCACTACAGGCTTTATTATATTTTATAATGATGGCCCCATCTCCTGGGCATCAAGACGCCAACCAATCGTAGCAACATCAACAATTGAGGCAGAATACATCGCTGCAGCCGAAGCTACGAAAACTCTCATGTATCTCAAGAGTTTTCTCGAAGAACTTAGCGGAGAACAAATAGAAGTTGTTCTAAATGTGGACAATCAAAGCGCTATAAGTTTAGCGAACAATGGAATTTTAAATATGAAATCGAAGCAAATTGATGTTACGTTTCATTATGTCAAGGAAAAGGTTAATGAAGGTGCTTTGACACTTTAATACTGTCCGACTAATTTGCAGATAGCTGACTTGCTCACTAAACAATTGAATTCTGCAAAATTTCAACAATACAAAAAACAAATGGTTTCCTAAAAAAATTGTAAATACATGATGACAATTACAGGGGGTGTTAAGAAAATAAAAACTTAATGCAATATTTTATAGCTAATTGTCATCAAGGAAGTATCGGTTGTGTGTGTTAAGCTCTGTTTTGCAAATAGTCTTTGAATGTAATATCTCTATGCAGACAACAGTATATAATACCAGCTATGGAAATAATCGTTTGTAAAACATAGCAAGACAAAATAAAGGCTGTATAAAACTTGTAATATAGATGCAATTTCATTATTCACAAGTACAACAAAATTCAACAGTTACCTCTGTCATACACAACAATGAATTGCCAGTTCGCATAGATATAAACTTGGTGTCGTTGTAATAATGAGAAATTATGCTATTAATTTAAAAATATTTAATTTGCGTACAATATATTTTGTTTTTAAGTGCGCCTTAAATTACGATGGTGTTTGATATACAGTCCTTTAGGCATATTTTCAATAATTTTATAGAACAAAAGTATTATATATTGTTTTAAATTTTATAACGTTAATCACGTAGCTCGTAACGTTTAATTTCAGTGAAAGTTTTTTAATCTTAGTAGGTCCGTTTGTTTATGTCGGATGGATGGTCCCGTGGTGTGCAAATTTTTTACATTTGACATGCTGTTATACGTATACAAGCGTGCAAAAATTTTCCATGCAAGGAAAACGTAACCACTATTAATGTCTACAATTTTTAAATTGTTTCGTATAAATATAAAATAATGAATTTCACACTTGAAGAGCCTTAGGTATAATTAAGATTGCCACCTGCCCAGGCCACTGAGCTTAGGCCCATAGGAGATTATTCGAAAACTTGTCAACATGCGTGAGGGATGTCTGCTTAGGAACAGCAGACAAATAACGTTTTAAGTGTCTAAAATACTTTCAGACCCTATGCATTTATCTATAAATAATAGTTTCTCGTTGCCTGAAAATGACAAAAATTGGTATTTTTGCGTTAATTTTTTTTTGTCGCGAACTCTTTGGAGTAGAATCTCAAAAAGGGTACAGCAAATACGATACACCTTTATCTTTAACTATCTGCCCGGCTGCACCTTTGCGTGCGTGGAATTTTTGAAAACGATAGCTTATCGTGTTACAGAGATGTTGAGGACATGGCGAAAAAAATTAGAACCTCCCCCCCCCCAAAGCATAACGATGCCTCACCAGGTTTAAGAGATGGCATGGATACCCCTTCAACACCTTAGTGAGTGCCTCTGCTGCAAAGGGATGCCACCCTTAAATTTTTACACTAATACGTGCGTGTATAGTATCGCAGCAGTTCCCATCCCCTTACTCTACACGGAATTCGAACCAAACACCTCCTACTACTGTTCCAAAGAACTACGCCAAGATATGTCATCACAACTCTTAAGAGCGCGTGGTAGATAAATAAACCCTGAAAACAAAAATTGATTTCTGCGCTTTTTTTCGAAGCCAATATGGATAAAATATTCAATGACAATCGTATATAATTGTATTTATCAACTTTATGAGTAAATATTTATATTTATCCAGAATTACTAATTCGTTACGCGTGATCTCTTGCGCGAGATCCGACATCAGAGATTGTGCCTCAGAAGTTCATTACACTGGAAACAATTTTGTTTAAAACGTTGGCTAAAACAATTGTCTAGGATTGCTATTGTTTAATTTTCGCATACTGGCTTCAAGAAACCTACAGTTATAGATTAATGCTTTTAGCGTTGAATTATGTACCATGCCCTCTTAAGATTATACATGTTTATACATAGACCCGTGTCCAAAGCGGTATACGTACCAATAGGACGACAAAATAGTACTAACTTTCAAATTATTTCTCCATGGTTATTCCTGCTTTTTGGGTTTTCTGGAACAGATTACATCTTTCAACCTCCTGAATTCCAAATTTTGAAAGATCATGGATTTGGTTATATTTAGGTATTCGCGTAAGCTTCATTCGCATTCAAAAATAATAATGATATGCAATAGCCCCTATAGCTCCGCGCAAAATACGTCCTCCCAGACAGCCATCTATACAAATAACATAGTTGATTTTCCTTTTGACCCTATACATTACGCATCAATTACATTTGTTACAAGCAAGCTGACAAGTTTGTAGAACTATGGTCAGTAATGCCTGGACTTATACAATGTCACATGTGTGTGGGTAGTGAATATAGATGCTACCTGCACGTAAAGATTTTATAAATAGATTATCTTCTAGGCTCTATTATTAAATACAATATCATGGTGTTGAGTGCTTACCAGACAAAAAATATCTAGAGCTTGTTTGCGCAGTTAACATTAATTACCGTAACATACTTCGTCGCGTGTTACCGTTACCACGCTGATTGTGATTAAAGTTCTATATTTTCGTGCTGGACGACACCATTGGTCGGCGGGTTTTCTCTGGGATCTCCTGTTTCCCCCGCCCCCTCATTTCGGTGCTGCACCATACTCACCTCATGTCACCCCTCACCAGCTCCTCGTTTTTAAGCGCACAACGAATAATCTCTCTCTCTCTGTCCATATTTTCGTCAACGGTACAAGACAATAAACATTCTTCCCCAGGTATTGCAGTTACCCGCCGAAAATGTAAGTTCCATATTTTCCTTCGTTTACTCAGGTACTCCTTAGAAAGCACCTCCACTCCTTTCTGATGGTTGAAAGTAACGAGTATTCTTTCTCAACTAAAACAGTTCTTACCCTAAATATTCTAGTTACGGGTTTTTTCCTTAAATTGTTGAAGTTATCGAACACTTTTACTTGGTTGACACTGAAATATCGCTGAAAAGACAATTTTATGTATTTTATTTTTTCTCATTGGTTGGTAGCGGTGCCAGGAACAAACTGGTCTGCGACTTTAACAGTACTGTACATGTTGTTTACAGTGAAGGTCCACCATCGTTTGTGCGCTGAGCACATCACGTGCGTATACCCAACATTGCTTACGCTTTGTATGTCTGCGCGCAATATTCAACTGTGCTTTGATAATAAACGGTATGTCCTAGACAATTGAAACAAGAGGACCTTTTTTGTTACACAGGTCTCCTTACTCAATAAACCAGCTTCAAATGTTCGAAAATTTTAACGGTAAAATAGTTGTGTGCTATTAGAAGGCAGCCACCTCTGCTATTTTCATAAGGGTGGAAGACATCAAGCAATATTTGTAGTTGGTTTGAAGATCCCCAAAGCATTAAGTAATGCTGATCATATTGTTTCTTATGCCATTTAGTTTCAGATATTTTGGGGCGATAGGTTTTAAAATTTTTATATGCGGAGCCTCATTACTCCCTCACATTAGTTTCGGCTCAAAATGCAAATATATTTTCAGCTTGCCTTTTCATACGGACACCAGCCGGAGTTTGCAGGTGTTGTTAATAAAAACTATATGTATAGACACACAGTGACGATGTGTAGTGTCATTGGCGCTGCTCGGCCGTCGAGGTGAATTATTATTCCCATCAGCGGTTGTAGGTTTGCGTTGTGTGATCCAGCGCGGCCGCTGCGGTGGGAGACACCAGAGAGGTCACCATGACTCAGGCGGAGGTCACAGCACGAGCAGGTGGTGTTACGTGAAGGGAGGGGAGGGGTGTAAGGTCACAAGAACACCCGGCAGGTTGAGAAGCAGGCTCCATTGTCCCGGAGCAGCTGGGCTCTGCTGTCGTCTTATAATTCTCAGCGCGACCCGCTATAAGCCAAGAGATGGTAGCTCCGTGGCTTGCGCATCTTGACGAACGAGTCAGTGCTCCTGGAGCTAGGACCATCGTAACTTCACTGAATGTGTATAGTGGCTTCATCTATAAACGAAACTTGCAAGAAGGGTGTATTATGAACCTAGGGTTTCCGAATTTCCTGTTTAGTACGGGATCCCGAATTCTGGAGCTAAATGGCTTATTCATCCCGTATGGAGATTCGACGGGACGCCATAATATATCCCGTATTTCAGAATTTTTAGAAACCAAACAGTATGAACGGTGTCAGGGTGCTGAAAAAGTACAACTTAAAAAAAAATTCCTCACAGACAATATTGATCGCGGTGTCTCGTGTGTAATTTTATCTAATGTCATCTTTGACATGTCAACTATAGCGAAGTTATTTATTGGTTTAGCAGTTACGAATTTTTGAAAAAAAAAAAAATAAAATAAAATAAACCAGGAAAATATTGCAATTTGCAGAATACGGAGGCTAGAAACAAGTAAATCTTAAGTCAACATAGATAAAAATAAATTTTTAAGCTCGCAGAGTACAATTTCTTAATTGTCAATATTATCAAACAGGTTGTTTTATTTGAAATATAGGTATGAATGACACTGTTTTTTGTTGGTACTGTACATAGTTGTCTGAATCTACAGAAATAATGGATTTTGGAGCAGTAATAGGATGCGTTTCGGCTGAGGCAACCACTTCTTTATTTTTCCACAAACATTTTGTACCACAAAAACTTCCATTCCCCCTACAAAACGTCCTGAATTTACTTCTGAAACCACAAAAATTGCCTTATTAGAGGTCACAAAATCTTCCGTTTCGACTGCCTTTCCCAAAACATACACATAACATACTTTTTCAACAATCTGATTGAAGAGCTGCTCATTAAAAAATTTTTAAACTTAGAAATTAAAGTTTTGTAAGGAAGAAAGTTATTTATTTTCTCCCTACGTTTTACAGTTTTACTTAAATTAATTAACTCAAAATGTTTATTACTTAAGATCCCCATAACACCAAACTTGCATGACTCATTTACAAAAAAAAATTGCATTTAATAAATAAAAGTATTGTTTACAAATAATTTAATTTAAACATAACTATAATTACGATACTTACGTATTTGTTGCTCTCGCCGCAATCCCAGGTTCGAACCCCGGCGAGCATCCTGCTTTTAAAAAATATGGAAAACATCTTACCTGTTCCACCATCACCAATCAACTGATATGCTTTCGTGCTTTCACTTAACCACGCAGTCTTATGTTACCGTCTACCTTTCTTGACATATTCCCTCCACCCTACTTAAATTGTTATAAATTAAATTTATGGATTTACCTTTTATAGAAAATCTTTGTGGTCCACCCAGTTGTTTTGTCGTCTTACGTAAGTCTCAGCATTTGAGTAATTATTTCGCAAAATTCCTAGCAACTGTGAAACACATATTTTTTAAATAGTATATTTTGCTGCTTGTTTTCGTAGTTGTGTTTAACAGCAACACTAAAGAAACTGCCGACAAATATGTTAAAATAGGTATGATTGCAGGATTTAGACTTATTTTTATGACCAGATTTTCTTTTGAAGTCAAGTAAGAAATTAATTAACGTGGTGAACACCTTTGACAGAACACAAAATATTTTCAACTGGTTGTTGGCTTTCTCTTGCATAATATTACTGATGTTACCAACATTTGTATTCTCTCATACAGGCCACGCACCACAACGTTCAGTGGAATATACATCCTCATACTTTGAGAAGCATTGTGTATCTGGGAAAGTATGACTGAAGTTGAAGAACCCTTGCGCACACTATTATAATTAAAATACAGGAAAATATTTACTCGTGGTATTAGTGCTCTATTCTGTGATAAAACTAACAGATTAATTTTATTTTTATTACGAACTGGTAATTTATTCATAAATATGAGAACAAAAAACACAATGGCTTCATAAAGGAGAAAAATAATCAGCACGAGGAGCTCCGGTATCCACCAACAAATTTACCCGTATAAAATTTTTTTGAACTTGTTCCCGCAAGTGTTTGATACCGCAACCGTTAAGGAAACGTGTTTACAATAATAGTTTTTTTTTCGTTATGTTTGTTAGCAAAATATTATTCACGCAACAATTATTCCTAAACACAATGTTCAGGCGGCGTGAGTTACGCCTGCAAGGTGTAATGAAACGTGTCAGGCTTTTTAATCTCGCCACGAGAAAGTTCAATTTTACAGAAGGCTGATGGAATTGATAAAGTTCCGCAATCACCACATCTCTGTGCCCATAAAAGCAGATGACTCTACACAGGGCCGGGACTTTCCCTGCAATGAATTTTTCTTTTCTTTTCCTTTTCATTTTTTATCTTCGTCCTCGCCGAGGAAAATCTGTGGGAAGCTGGCGTAGCGAGAGTGTCTGGCCGCGATCTTCTTGATACTTGTAATCAACACGGATTAAACGCTCGCGGGAAGTTTTAAGACTTAGGGTAGCGGGTGTGGGGGAGGAGGCGGTGGGGAGGTTCTTAGGGAGCTTCAGAATTTGAGCCCTCTTCTGAGCAGCTCAACTGGGGCGGAAGTTTTGCGCTCAGTTGAATGCAGAAGCAGGGCGATCTGCGGTATCATTACCGACCAAAGTGAGAGATTAGCGCGCCAACTGTAATAAAGGAAGAAATATGGCGGGAAACTTTGGCCGCGTGGGATGAAAGAGGGACGGAGGGGGTGGGGCGGCCACGGATGGTGCGTGTATGTCAAGGGAAGATTTAATGAAGAAGTAAAGTCCGTGGAAGGTAGAGCTTTATGTAAATGCTCGTACTTCATAAGACGCGCCATGGATGTCTTTCCACCTTGACTAATATCTTCCGGCTGAGAGTGGTTTACAGACACCTTTACATAGATCTTGCCAAAAGAAGAGATGTTCGTAATATCTCCTGTTTCCATTTATCTGTTGCTTCTGCACAGTCAGAGTTTAAAGTTATAAAATGTAAGTATGAAGCAACACGAAATTTGTAATTTCAGTTCGTGTGGTTAGGTAATGAAAAAGCCATATTAAATTATATGTGAATATAGGACCTAGTATTTCGACATATATATAAAAAAAAGGTAAAACGCGCATTTCTAACACACACACTCGCACACACACATGTACGTAAATTTTATTGCAATTTTCAGTGTCCAGTGTAAATAACACTGGATGTACAGCAAGACAGTAAAACAAAATAACAATTTTTTTTATCTTGAGTGAAAGTAAGTATGACAACCTAGTAACAACATACCCCTAATAAATAGTATTTCTTTTTTGTAGGACTTCCTTTATTTATAAATATTTTAGTGACAAAAATAGGTCGTCGGTTTCCCGCCGCTTAAAAAAATCTAAAGTAAGGAATTGTAATAAATTTAATTGTTAGTTTTTTAAGCCGCTAGGCACAAACTATTATTCATAAATTATTTATACTATTGAACTTTCATTCCTTATTTTGATGATATTTTCGCAAAAAACTCAATTTTGGCATAGTAGCACAGATAAATATTAATATTAGTTTTTTTCTCTGTACCATCTATGGTAAAAAATAACGCACCTACATCTACAAAATAATTGATAGGAAGTATATATATGCAGTGAAGTTCTGAATACAACTTTAATATCACGTGTGCAACTGTCTAATTTTTATACACAATAAATAGTAAATACTCTTTACTTTTACAACTTATTATTTCGTACACGCAAAAAAAAATCCTGAAGTAATAATTAATTTGTACCTAATAGCACATGTACTTAATGTAAAGTATTCAATGTTGGTAGGTGTGTTACTTTCTACAAATGGACCGTTATAAAAAACAGTTAAAATTGTAATTTAACGTATAATTACGAAAAAAAACTATAAACCACCCTACTTAAAGCGTATATTTTTTGGGCCTCTAAAATTGCAGGATTGAAAAACAAGAACGGATAAATCTTCGGAATATATGTGGCCCTACTGAGGAAATTGTAACTTGGATAAAAAGAAACATAGACCTTCACAAGTTAACAGACAGATGCAGCGATACCATACGCAAGAGGCGCCTAAAATTCTACGAACACACAGAATGAACGAGGGCTTCACAGAAAATATTAGTATCATCATATCAAAGAATACAATAATAAACTTGTTAGAAGAAACTAAAAAGGATATAAAACAAATAATTACAAAGAAGAAATCAGAAATGAACATATGATCGTAGGATTTTTTTAATCTTTTATTTAAAAGCAGAAGCCTAAGTATTAGAATAGCAAGAAATAGTCCTAAATACTTACGATACGATACAGCGAGTTCACGAAGAGATTTTGGGAAGATAACAAGGCATAGAACATCAGGCCAGTTTACAAGTTCTAGCGTGTGATTGAATGGGCAAAAACCGGCATAAGAAGAAAAATATAAATTTTATTGATAAAAACGTTCCTACTTGGAGTAATGTCCACAAAATAACCACTATTCTGTCCAACTATAAAATAATGAATTTTAGCCATCGAAATTCCTTGTGGCACTGCTTTTAGTTGATTGAGTAACAGTTTAATTTATTTTCTTCGAGTAATCGTTTGTGTCTATGGATGTTTCGTGTTGTCACGTGTATGTATATGTAAACTTGTGCTATTTTTTTTCTCGATAATTTGGGTACAATGTATTCTACTTCAATTCGTTTTGGTCTAATATAATGTATATTGATTACAAATGGGTCAGTTTTGACTGCTAATAACTGCAGCCTGCTCTGGCTGTCGAAGCAAGGTATCCATGAGTAGATGAAGCAACTCTCGAGAATTTTTGGACGTTTAAGAACTTGACTCGAAATACTGTTTGCGCGCTTCGACCTGAAATGTTGTCCTACCCATCAAACTACTCACTCCATTGACTTACTACAACCACGTGGGGTTGCGGTTGGCCCAGCGGCTGGTGCACTCGCCTCTTACCACGGCGATCCTGGTTCGACTCGGCGGGGTCAGTCGCCGGATTCCCGCTTGTGGGAATCGTGCCTGACGATGCCGCTGATCGCCAAGTTTTCTCGGGCATCTCCAATTTACCCCGCCCCTTCATCACGGCACTTCATCACACTCACATTATGTCACTCCTCACCAGGGCTGAAGACGTAGATGTTGAGTGCTGGCCAGTATCTCTTCACTTCACCCACTACAACCTCCTGAAGAAGGTCAGCTGATGGCCGCGGGAAATAGACAGACAAGAGGCGACGTTGTCGTCGGTATGGAGGAACTCTTAGGGTTCTATTTCCTGCAGAGAGTCGCGAAGCTCGTATCCTCCAGGTTTCGGTTCCGGAGGGGATGCGTCGCCGTCGACCGGCGGGATAAATAAAGGCGATGGCGCTGCTGGCGCGGATTTATGCCGTCTCCGGCGCTCGTAAATAAGTCGCCTCCCTTGTCCCGGGGAGGCAGGAGTTAGAGGTAGAGGTGCGAGATGGGGAGGGGGCGGGCGGTAGTGTTTCAAGGTGCGTTACGAGGCGAAGTGTACGTCGTGCCACAAGCACAAACCTACTGGCAGTGTTTCACGATAAACGCCCTTCAGGCCTGAGTCAAAACTCACCACGGCCCTCGCGCGTCACATGACGTACTGCATGCCTTCCGCTGTGGCCTTGCACCCATAACTCTCGGACCATGGAGTGCTGTAAGTTGTACTTCCTCCATGACTGAGGTATGGACGGTTGTCGATGAATCGACGTCGTCCCGAGTACTTCGATCATAGGAGCTTTTCTCCAAACCACGAGGTAAATTCGTGACAGTCCATACCATTAATCAAATTGCACTTCCCTCATCCTGCGCAACACATTATATGATCTCAAAATATGTTTATTATTATACTCATATGCATTGCATTTGACGGAGAGAGATAATGTAATTGATGACAAGTTGGACTCAAATTCGTGAGGACCCCGGTTCGATTCCCGGTTCCTGCCGTCCTCATTTCGGTTTTCCATGGTTTCCCGAAATCACTCCAGTTGAGTGTTAGAACAGTTCGTTAGCGTTGGCCATGGCTAAGGTTAATTCCACTACAGGTTAGAAATATCAATGTTAAAAGTTTGGCACAGGGAAAATTTCTGCCGCTTGAGCGCTGGTATCGGTAATGGGTACAAACTGACCAATCACGGAGCTTCAAGTTACATAAAGTTGGTAATTTAAATTGCGAAATTAGTTTATTTTCACTTTAAAATTAAGTTAAATGACTTCTGTCATTTCCAAGCCTACTTAAATTTAATTTTCTACAGTTTCGTATTTTTTCTGGTCCCTCTGCGATAGCAGCGAAACTAGCAGCATAAATTTTTCCGGTGCCAAACTCTCCCATAGCAAAACACATTTTCTTTCTAACATGTAGTAGAATTAACCTTAGCCATAGTCTGTATCTCTCTTCATGTTCCTGTGTAAATTTGTGGGTGGATGTCTCTAACGTCTAAGCCCACTTAAAATAGCAATACATTAGTTGCATTTGCTTGTTGAAGAACTACACCAAGTTGCATGGTTTGTTTATTAAACTGACAAATACAGACAAGCAATTCATCTATGTTAAACATGTTACAAAGGACAAAAAAAATTCTGATATTGAGTTGCCTACCAATCGATTTTCAGCCAAAAATTAATATAATAAAAATAGTGACTAAGAACAATAGAAACTTCTATAAATGTCCACGAAAAAATTCATCCGGAGCACCTTAGTGTTTGACAAATAGCAGAAGTCTAATATACACGGAAAATATTACAAACAAAATTTTTAAAAAAATATAGCTTTCACATCTATGGGAATCTGTTCCCATCGTACTCTATCAAATTGTAACCATAGGCCAGCGGAAAAAGTTCCGTATAAATAACTGAAATTCTTCTGTTTTAGTTTATCAAAAGAGTCTAATTACCTAGTGATAACTGTTAAAGTACAGTGAGATAAGTCAAGTAGGCTTTACGTCTAGTATAGCCTACAACTTAATACAAAGACAGAAGTTGGAGGGGAGTCGGCCAAGATATGCGTGAAGAAACAATAACCATATTCACTGAAACGATTTCTGTGAAGTCATTTCCATAAAATCATACTGTTTGTGTCTTATTTCTCTTTATGTCGTTGTCTGACGTAAAACAATAATTTAATTCTCAGTACGTGGAATTTTACGGATTGAAATGTCTTTTCGAGAATTATAACGAATCATCATCAACTCAGTAGTTTAAACAAAATACTGGAATCACAAGTAAACAAATGAAAACACAAACTTGTATAGAAATTGTTGGTAAGAATGCAATATACTTCTACGAATTTAATCGTTTAGACAGAAAATACGAAAACTATTAGATATTGAAACAACCCTGCCGTACTTTGAAATCCGAAAGTCAAACCGAGTTTATAATTTAAGGATGTTAATTGTAATTCTTGTGAGTTATACAAAAAGCCGAAAAAGTTATTTTCTTTGGCCTTGTAGGGTAAACAAAATAACTGCGGGAATTTCTAAAAGTTAGCGTTTTCTTGGTTTATTGATTATGGACACTAGTTTTAACGTGTCTGTCAGAATAAATCTTTTAAACATATAACTGACTCAGATTAATTTTTAAACACAATCGACTGGAATGCACTCAATATTTTATAAATACTGGTAGAACGAATCTTGGAGAAAACTTAACTGAGAGAAAACCTGACACGTGGCTAGAAAACGCAAGGTAATGAGTCTAAAAATAGTGACATTTCAGATCTTGTTTTTGATTACGTAACAATCGAAAACTGGCAAAACTGTATAAGGTTGAAAATGACCTAAAATGAGTCAAAAATGTACACAGAAAACTATTATTCATTGAATAAATTTGGAGTACAATTAAGAATAAGTCCAAGACAAGATTTCAAAGGCAAGTTTTACGGGATAGTGAATTTAAGCCGAACTTCGACAGTCCAGTTTTTACAACAGTGATGTTAGAATTTTTCACTGTGTTGTTTTCAATTAGCTTGGAGGAAAAGAGCTTGCTAATTTTAGCACATGAAAAAGATATTGTTAGGGAAGTCTGTACGTTGTCTCTATCTTCAAAGGCAACTTGCCGTTGTAGGACGTGTTGTATGCTAATCGCTGCAGATATATCTCCGCACTAAATAACGCAATTACGAGGGGCTTGATTACCCTGCTCTGGGCCAATTAACACCCCCTGAGCTGTTACGCGCCTTGTCTTACACCCCTTTCCATTCTCATTCAGCCACACCCCTTCCAACACAACCACGGCTAGCAGTGCAACAGTGGCACAAGAGCAACGAGACTATTTATTAATTCAACAGCTAGTCTTCTGGCTATCACGCACACTTTAATGTAATTCTCAAATTCATGTCCCACAATTTATATTTTTATTTCAGTAATAAAATACCGGGTCCACGTGACACACAAAAATTACTGTTATTTTATTTTAGCTTGTATAAATAAATTATAATCTCAAAGGTACAACACATGAACATTACATAACGTTTTTACTTTCATCCTTTATTGTATATGCCTCTTATTTTGTAGATAAATTTAGCTGCCGTCTCAGCGTTGTGGAAGATTGGAAATGCTATATGGACATAGCTAGCTTAGAGTAATTGTGATTTTTTTCTTACGTAATTGTGAGTGTTTTTTCGCTGACAAATTATCTCTCATCACCGCATTTTACAAATCCGTAACATTGCTAAATTTGTACGATAACACATACATATTAGTTTTTTATTATTATTATTTTTAAGTTTGGAAAGTTGTGTGTGACGTTACAATGATACAATCGTGGTACAAGTGCATCAACCATAGGTGAACTTTTGCAACCATCGTGATTATAATCATCACAAGAAACAAACATTTTTCTGAGACTTTGACCCAGGAAACGCCTACGGAGAATTCCTGAATTATCATACCTGGGCACCATAAACGATTATTACACACCAATTCGTAAAATAACTCAACGGCCTGTGTAGAAGAAACGAATGTACCGTAAAATGTTTTATTTGTGTAACTTTGCGTTACCCGATCGTTTTTAGCTAATATGAATAAAATAAAAATAAAATTATTTGCACTTGTATATGTATTAGTAGTAGGGTGGTGAATGGTAATGTCTTCACCAATTTAAGAGGCTACGAACCTTCACTTAAGAGTGCGTGGTAGATAAATAAACGCTGAAAATATAAATTGCTTTCTACGCTTTTTTCGAAGCCAATATGGATAAAATACTCAATGATAATCCTAGATAACGGTATTTGCCAACTTTATGAGTAAATATTTATCCTGAATTACCAATTCGTTACGGGCGATCTCTTGCGCCGCAGTTAAATGTACGAGGTTCCGGTGTCAGAGATTGTGCCTCAGAAGTTCGTAACACTGGAAACAATTTTATTTAAAACATTGGCTAAAACTATTATATAGGATTGCTATTGTTTAACTCTCGCAAATTGGCTTCAAGAAACCTACAGTTATAGATTAAAGCTTTTAACGCTGAATTATGTACCACGCCCTCTTAAGAGCACCAGCTACCTGAACTTTAGAGGCTCAGAAACGACGGAGACATAAGAGCGACTTTGAAGTGCACATAAAATGCCGCATCGCCTCAACGATCCAAGTGCTGAACTAGCGTGCGAGCTTCCCGTCGAACAGTTTTTACTACGGGACTTTAAAAGCGGCGACCATATAATTTAATTGATGGAAAGTCTCCAACTAAGTTCAGTGCAAGTAGCAATCTGAATTTCACATATATCCGATGCATGGTGTCTTTTAACAATGAGGTTACGAATTTGTCTGAAGTTTGTTTTCTTTCCGTACGTTGGCACAATGGGTTCACGTGGGGAATAGTTTCGTAGAAAAAAACTTGTCTACGTACATACTGCAACGCATTTGAAGCGTGGGGTAGGCGGCCCCCTTAAAGCAAAAACTTGTAGTGCAAAGTTACTCCGAACAGTGCAAAGCAACCACACATTATCTTACCTTATATACACAAAAAAGGCAAGAATAAACAACATAACGAGCAATGCACGCGAGCGAATACATTATTGTGGTCATAGAGACGGTGATAGACGTATTGACACGATCACAGAAACTGGAAGAAGAAGGTAGCTGCCATGACATGTAATTAAGAACCCTCCAAGCATTCAGCTGGAGCTTCTGTGGTAAACCACGAAAAACTGAAATTAGGATGGCTGGAGATGGATATCGAACCCGGGTCCTCCCGAATGCGAGTCCAACATATAACTGTTGTGCCTCAATTTTTAAGAGTGAAGATGCCTAAAAAAGTATTTAATATATACATGATTCTTCAGGCGAAGCAATAGTTCCGTGAGCATTTTAATTCCAATCCTGACACATAATTGTGATAGTGTCTCCTGGTTGTGCGAGTCGAGAAAATAATATAGAGGATCAATTATTTTTATTACAATCATGGACACTGGAACATATATTAGTTGGAAAAAAGGGGGGAGGGGGTACAAGAGGTCGTAGGTCTCGATTTTTTTAAAGAGGGGTAGGGGAATTTTTAACATAATTTATCTGGCGCCTGTATCGTAATCAGTAGTGGGGGGTCCGGGGGTACCCCCTGGGGAAATTTCAGTTTCAAGGTGCAAAATGATACTATTTAAGCAGTTTTAAAACAAAAACTGGAATGTACAGCACGCAGAAATTTTAATATTTTAAAAAGTGTAATTTGCAATTTTATGTCGTGAACTTTAATAAATAGTAACATTTTTTATAAGATAACATCTTCGCCTAAACATTTTTACTTCTCTAGTAATAATTTTGTGAGTATGCCTCGAGTCACGAAAACTTTCTTTAGAACAAAAAACGCTCATTCAACGGTTCAGTTATGATATTATACATATACATGCATTGAAATACCGAGCCACGTAATTGTATAACTATATTGCAAACAATTAAATGGAGAATGCAAATAATTTTCCAAATGTTCTCGGTAATATACATACTTTAGATTATATGTAGGAATTCCCTGAATTTATTTATGAACACCTCTCCACGTTCAATTAAGAATACGAATTTATCAACATTTTAAATAGCTGCAAAAATTAAGTTGTAACTGTGTGCACAAATGCATTTAAGCAAGAACACAAAAATTAAAGTAAAATACTAATACTTTACAAGTTTAAAAATAATCTGCACTAATTAAAAATGTAATTTGTGTATTCAAAAACCCTTCGTTGGCTTGGCTACAAATCGTAAGTTAAGTTATATATTTCGAAGTCGTCGGTAGTGGAGTCTAAACTGTAGTGAGCCGAATAGTGTCCGGAATTCTTCCTTCCTGTTTCTTTATTTCTTGAATAACAAAAGCAAACGTCTTTCAGTGCGCAACAGTTAAAATTTTGCTTCCATTATAGTTATCAGCGGGACACCGAACTGTTTAATTTTTCATTATATTTTCACTTTCAGCATTACTGTTCACTGCATATGCTAGTGTAGCATGAAAATTATGTTAAGAATAGGAACATATGTCCAAGTGCTATGTTTAAAGGAAATAAACTATACCTACATAAAGTGCGCCTACTGTTTGGAGTAGTTCTGCAGTTTGGAGACTCAGAAGTAAGCAGTAATAAGTGCGATCTTGAAACTCGCTTCAAATACCACCTCGCCACTAAGACTGAAGCACTGAGCTAATCAGCAAGCTACATACCAAACTGTTTTTGCTAGTGTACCTGGCGTATGAGCCGTGCTGTAGCGAGGTACGGAATGTATTATTTTTTCTTGTGTAACTATTACAAATATTTCCAATGCGTTTGTCTACGAACAGAAGACCTACTTAAACTGTGTCCCTATGATTTCAAAAATGCCGTCCACAATATTATAAACATGATTTCCAAGCTCCTCAAAAGTGCTAAGATTGACATTTACACGTTGCATTAGCTAAAAAAATGTCAACCGTAATCGTAAAAAAATCATAGAAACCTGCATTGGACTTTACCACATACTTTCCACTAATAAAATAACAGGGTCATCGCTTGAAGTCCCATTTAAAAACTCATTCTACGAAAACACTCCTCACTAGTTTAGTACTCCGTGCCTCTAGGCGATGAGGTGTTTGACGGACGTGTTATATTAGACTTATCGCCTTCCCCGTTTCCGTGCCTCAAACGTAAACTAAACTAGTGTCCATTAACATCCAAGCAATGAAGTTAGAACTTTGAAGTTAGAACCTCTAGCCTTCCTCTTTCCCCCTCTCCCATTGGTGGTCTGGTGGGTATATGTTTCCTGAACAGATAGAAGGATCAATTATGATTTGGACAGAAGAGTACTTGTAGAGATGAGGGCAGTCACTAAAATAAATAGAAATTACTAAAAAGGCTTTATCACAGTTGTTGACAGCTCGTCAGTAACACAAACTTAGTGGGATACAAATGCTATGTTGTACTCCACCCCCAAAATGTATGGGTACAATGTACCCCGGTACCCTTCCCCCGTTCCAGTGCAATTGATTAAAAATAAGGGGGAGGAGAGATGGGACACGTTTTAACTTTTGGAAATTTTTTGAAATTTGATACCTTGAGGTCAAAGTCAAAGGTCATAGCCAAGGTGGCGTCGGGATGTCTGGTTTCAAGATGGCGGTGGGGTGTCAGGGTCAAGACTCATAATCCTCTGAGTCATCTGCCTGCTTTGAGGGACAAAGACGTCATGCCTGTTTTGAGACATAACATTCACAAAGTAATTTTGTATAGTCAAGGGAAGAAAAGGGAAATTTTTAAGGAAAAAGGGGAAATTCTGGGGGATTTTTGGGAAATATTGGGGGTTTTTCAGGGTTAAATATCAAGGTCTAATTCAATATGGTGGCGAAGTGTCGGTTCACAATATGGCGGCTATGACGTCATGGCTCCACGGTATCACCGTCGGGGCCGTGGCACCACCGCTCGACTCCGTGGCCAACAGGCAGGGCCGGATTTAAGCTTCTAGGCGCCCTAGGTCAGTCAGTACTAGCGCCCCCACAGCCTCTGTTTTCAATGCTTCCTTAGCAACTGGCGTCCTTTCACCGTTTTCAACACCGCATTATTTAAAATTGCTCTGTTCTGTTCTCTCGCTGTGTATAATAACAGTAATAACAGAATAATTCAGCTTAATTGTAACACAGTTATTTGAAAATAAATATCCGGATTGGCCATAGAGCAGATAAAACTAATAGAGACAGCATAAGCCAACGATGCCAAAAGTGAAGCCATTTAAATAATTTTTACTCGTCGCCATATTGACACTTTTAAAAATAGTGATGGAAAATTCTTCACATGTCCTCCTTGATAAAAGTGCGCCCTTGTGAAGGTTGCGCCCTAGGCCCGGGGCTTAGTGGTAAATCCGGCCCTGCCAACAGGAACTAGTTATTATTATTTACTACTTCTGTTAAGTAATTATTCACTTAATGCAAGCAAAGTAAGTGGTGCTGGGTAAAACATGGAGCATCAAGTAATACAGTTAAGATGAAGCATGACTGTTAAGGTGGCCACCTGCCGAGGCTGCAGAGCGATATGCAGAGCTGCGGCCGTTACAAGATTACTCGAAAATTACTCAAATCATCACGCATGAGTTGTGTCTGCTTAGGAACATCTTTCAAAGATCGTTACACACGTCGTGTGTACCCATTTCAGGTTCACCACTACTAATTAGAGCATACTTTTACGATGGCGAAAATTTGTGTTTTGGCTGTCTTATAGGTATGAACATCTTGGCGCAGAATATTTTAAAAGGTATATTTGTGTACAATACAATACCGTAAACTGGTGTTACTTTGTCAATTTTCGGGGTTACTTTGACCACTGAAAATGTTAGTTTTGGGGTATTGTGGTGAATAAGTAGATAATTGGAATATAGTATTTGAAATAAATTATTTTGAACATATAGTTAACCTTTAAAACTTTCTTTGCAAAACGACATAAATACCAAAATTTTGGGTGGGTAAAAGTTACCCCACTAGGTCAAAGTAACCCCGGTTTACGGTACATATTTATCGTTACTAGTACGCCACAGAGTAATAGGGTAACTACTGAATGTCTCATAGAGGCGAGTTGTCGGCGAGAAGACTGTACGACAGTTTAGTGACTTGTGCCTAGAGGTCAGGGTGAGGCGTGATGTGTGTGCTGTGTCGTCCTTATCGCTTCCGCACTTCTAGACTTCGAACGCGCCAAATACGTCCACTCAGGTGAGGTTAGTAGTTACCGAAATTTATTGATTTCATGTTTGCTTACTTGTAACTAATTTCTATGACTTAATATTTGAAATTCAGAGACAATAGTGACGTAGAGCATTACTTAACAGAATTGTCTAAGCTTAAGTGAACGGTTATCTATGTTTACTGACGTGAGACTGAAATCAGTAAATTATTTGTTTATCAGCAATTACGATTGCACAGGTCAAATCAGTAAAGATATATAAACAAATATGTTCTTAAAATATCTGTTAACATTTTATTTCCTATCGAGTTTTCTTTTTAAATTAATAAACGTAGCATTTATGTACTATATCATTGCTATTGTCAAAGTTTCTTTTCCGGAAAGATGTTCCTAATTTGTCTGTATCAATGTGAATAAGGTTACTGTGATACCACACGTTTGTAATTTGCAAAACCCATGACAGTTATAAACAGCCAATTACTGACCATGAATCAGAACTACAGACTGTACAAACTAGTACAAAAAACTTCTCGCAAAAAATAGTGGTTCTTAACTGTTACCAGAATATCGTCGGTGAAGATGCAAAACCTTGTATGTCAAAAGTGGGAAATTTTCAGGAGGATGGAAGAGAAAATTATGAAAAAATAACTCTTTGCAATACATATATGTAGACACTATATCCAATTTATGTCAAAACAAACTTTTTACCATAAACATTACCACAGTTTGTGCTTTATAGTGGCATACAACACGAACTCCACGTTGTTTCAAAAAATCGCATGTTATTGCCCCCAAATAGCTGACTACACCAGAGAATCTCTCTCTCCTAACAGCTTTCTTGGAAACTATTACTTTTGTGACATAGTGTCTTATGTCTCCGAGGTGCAGATATATATATATATATATATATATATATATATATATATATATATATATATATATATATATATATATATATATAATTTGTACCTTTTTTTACTGATACCAGTACACGTGTTACCAGAAATGTGATTTCATTAGTGTCATCGAAAATATTAAATACTCTTAAATTCTGTTGCTAACTTGGTATCAATGATATACGAGGGTTTGCTTCTTCATCGACGACAAACACAGGATGTGCCACAATAAGGAATAAACACAATTATGCTAGGTTTTGTGGAAGGGATTAAGCAGACGAAATTTTGATAAGAAGCCTTTGCCTGTGAACGTTAAATGCTTGTTGAATAGGGCCAATGATGAAATCAAGTACTGCCGCTTCACCGAGGTTCACTACAAAAGCTGATCAAAGTGGCGTCCATGCTGTTCGTTGTACAAAATGTAACTTTGACGAATGTTTTACACGAACGTTAAAAAATACCTGATGTGTGCTGATTAATTTCAGTTGCTGCCTGAACTTGCAGCATGTACTATGTATGCCCTAGAAAGCCAAATTGCGTGTGATAGAGACGTGCTTCTATCAGGTTATTATCTGGTTGCACGCTAGAATTCGCTGTCCTATACTCACCGAACACACTCCGTGACGTAATTGGCTCCGGACCTTTATATATTTGTGTACCAGCACTACATGTAGGTGAGCATTTTACAATAGACCGTATATTGTTAGTGCAAAAAGTTCTTAAGGAGCGCACCACAAACCATCGGCCAACAGCAGAATTCAGATGGTCACACAGTTACTACTGAGTCTAGTCTTATGTCAGATAATAGAGCAAAATTTGCAGGACTCTAGTAATAGTTACTCTAAAACATCCTGTATGGCCTAAACAGTCTTCACAAACATGATCAACTTGCACTTAATTATTATTCTAATTTGTGGCGTAGTAGATTTGACAGTAGTTTACGTTCTGCAGGATAGGGACATGAAATATTCGTGTTGAACACTTGGCTTGTGAAATATTTGACACAATTTGTGTGGTGCTGAGTCATTAATGGATAACCAACGTAGTGCATAGTGCATTTCTAATTGTGTGAAATCACTGAGATAGCTATCCGTCAATGAGCAGATGTTGTCCGCTTGACAGATATTCTCGGAGGCTAGTGAACCCGCAAATTTCTCCTTTTTATAAATATTAGGATATTAGTTTAGATCGTTCGATATTCTGATTTAGTTATTACTCACTTTCCCTCCCCACCCCCCTTACCATTCTTTCCGAATTTCGTTTACATCTTGCTTGCCTTTGACGTGAGTTTAATGTCGAACAAATAATTTGAGCGAAATGCATATCCTAACTTATAACTAATATCTGGTGAATTACATTTCAGTAGCGGTATTAAATATTAACAAAAAAGACTCGTCTACAAAATCATCTAAACTTTACCGACATAGTATATCGGTTTTACAGACTTTCTTATAATATTTTCGTCCTTCAGCGTGAGACCTCCAGCTTGTGGAGCTGTGGATTTCAAGAGTGCCTCCCTCTAATATGTAATACATGGTACAACTTTTAAATCCCTACCTAAATTATTTCTGGACAGTCCAAATTTGTAACGTTGAGATCTGCTGTCTAATAAAGTAGCCGGCATTACGTATCTATTAATTAATATTTACTGAACACAGATATTACAATTGTTTTGGGATACAAGTTCTTACATTTACTATTACGTACAACCTAATCAATGTTCAGTGACGGGTGACTATCAAGTGGCTAACAGACGGCTAGTCTTGGATTTGCAAAGTTCCACTTTAAACTGAGAGTAATTACGCCCACGTCCAGTACGGCAAAAACACGGGTCGACACCCTACCTTATTCAAAGAGGCTTCTTTCACGAAGAATTCGTATCCAACGTCATATCCGGCGTCGCTGAGGGGCGCCCCTGCAGTAGAATTGGACGTGCAGAATGACGAGGAGCGGTTACCATTTTGATGGTCTCTCGTGCCGAGAACGAAGATCTGCTTGCAAGAAGATAAGCTGCCACTGACGTAATACTCTCTACAACAACTGAGAATGTCTCAATTAATATTGTAGGAAATCTCCACAAACACTCAGACCCCACGCCATATGTCCTCAGGTGGGTAGAGACGAGACACACTTTGCCTCGCAGTTCCCTCTGACCAGTCCAGTTAACGACTCTCAGCGTAATACTTTTCGCGCACACGTGGCCAGCAACCGAGCCACGAGTTGTGGCGCACCCAAGCGTCACCCGTCCAAACTAAACAATTACATACAACTATTAAATAAAGGTTACTATTCTAGATACAAGCATTTTCGCTTATACTTACGCCGGAGTATAAAAATAATAAATTAGTAGGCCTAATATAAAAATTATTAACATGTAGCCAATCAGTAGGACTATCCAACTGTAAACACAGCTAAAATCTGAAACGTAATACATTGACTCGTGACGATACACACGTCACAAACGGCCAACGGTAATGTTATTCCAGGGTTGTTATGTTTATCAGGCGCACGAACTGTGTTGGAGCGTGTCAAGAGAAAGTTTTTTTAAAATAAATACCAGTAAAAGTGCGTTCGATATATTTACCAACGAAAAGAAAACACACTTAAAATTATGCTTCTATAGTTTTGTTTCTTACGTGTCATGTCTGGAAGCATGGTATCGGAGCACCTCAAAATGGCCAAAACGGATTTTTCGGACTGTTGTCACGTAAAATATACCAACCAGAATCTAAAATGAAAATACAGAACCATGAGCTGGACTTTACTATGCACTTTCCATAAATAAAAAATAGTGTCACCGCTTAAAGTCTCATAGGAAACAGCCAACGACCTAAACACTGCAGGCCGTTTTCGTGCATGCGCATAAAGGCGATACGGTAGTTGAAGCACGAGCCAATCTAGCTCTTATTGCCTGCCTGTTTCCGTATCCCAAACGCGGCATTTAGCGCCTGCTATGTTGGACTATTAAACTTGTGTAAGATAAAAATAGTTATATTTATTTTTAAAAAAAATTAGGTTCGTCATTTTCAAATATAACAAACATGTATTTATCTACAACGTAACGAAAGTACAAATCCGCGGATACAATATGCTTCTCTTTACTACGTAAAAATTACAATACACAGCTGTGTGTAAAAAAAAAGTACGCTTCAAAATGATTTTGTAAATGTTTACACAAAAATTAATGGATAAGTGTGATATTACACATTTAAAAAACTTTCTTAATATTTAGCTACATCAAATGTAGAGTTACACGCATCTAAATTCAGTAGCGAACATTCGATTTTTAATGCCACAGGAGCCTGCTAAATTTTGCAATGCAATTATTCACCGTTATAGATTATTTAAAAATAAATGAAAATATATTTTTAATAAAATATACTTAACAATTGAGGCCCGTAAGAATATAATGTGCTCGGTAAAACAAGAAAATGAAGAACTCCTTTTCGTATTGCTTCATAGGCTAGGTATTAAAATATTGTGAAAGAGTTTATATCGCGCATAAATATTTCTTTCCATTATTTTTTTCGCAGAAAATTTTAAGTGTAATACAATTGAAATTAAATTATTAAAACTGAAACTGAGCCTTAAAACATTGAAAACTATAAACTTAAAAGTCGCTATTATGGATGGTTCAGTAACTTAAATAATAGTGAAATTACTATAAGCTTTTATAAAGTTACGTAACCCAGTTCGTACAATTGCTGTCAAGGTACTGCCAAACATTTTTTATCCAGCATACGAACTGCTTGATTTTAAAGGCGATTTTTAGGAATTCCTCGTAGGAGAAAGTTTACTGCTCATTTCGTAACCTACCAACACGCACAAAATAAACATCACAATGTACCGGGTGACAAGTATTCAAGCTTCAATCAAGTGAAAAAATTAAATTTAAGTGTTAACGAACAAATTCGTTACTATTCTTCCATGTATTCAGCAAATATAAACCAAGAAAAATAATATTGGTTCCTAAAAATGCAGACGTTATACTTTCTATGAAACGTCAAAACCGAGCGACATGAATAAATTGTTAAATACTTTTCTTCTATTGAGAAGAATGTAGGTTCGATTCCCTGTCTTACCATCCCGATTACAGGGTTTTCTTAATTCAGATGAGGTGAATTTTGGGATGATTCCGTAAAATTAGGCCACAGCCTATTTCATTCCTTCGTGTAACTGTACCATGGCCATGATATTGTTCGAAGATATAGCCTACTCAATTTCATGTAAGATTGGACACATTTGACAACAACTTATGGGCAATAATTTGTAATGTTTTGTTATTTGTGGCACTACATAAGACAAACTTTGCAGTACAAGTGCTGAGATCGACATCTTAGGTTCATTTTAGAGCTAAAAATGTCTTGCATTGTGCAACAAATCACAAAATACTGAAAATTATTGCCCATAAGTTGTTGTCAAATTTATCTAAACTTATATCAAACAGAGTATACAGAAAACTCATAGATCAAATCATTGGGATACTTTCAACTAAGCAGAGAGTATGTCGGTGAATATGTATATATATTGTAAATATAATTAATATGGCCGTTCACACAGTACACGGTACACAACCGACCATATGGCGTGAGAATACATTTTCTGCATTAGCTGCCAACGCAGCCGTGGACATATGAGTATGATTAGTATAATATAACATTGCTAGAGTGTCACTTCTTTTCTGAGAAAATTTCTGTAAACAGGTTTCCAGAGACCCTTTTTTCCTTAGGAAGTCATAATGGTTTTAATGTCAACGCAGTGCATGTGCTAGGCATATTCTAAGAAGAGAATTTTCAAAATCATGCATAGCTTAATATATAGATGATTTAAGTCACTCACAGTAAAGTGAGCACTTCTTAGGGCTCTCCCAACGGAAATTAACAACAAATATTATATATTTTATGTAGCCTTTAAACTGTGTTAATGAACTGCACGGCAATGTTTGTACTAACAAGTGACTGTAATGTAGGAATCTACAGCAAAGAAAAATTTGGCAGGGCTTAAATATGTACTAACTTCACAGAGATCAGCCTATAACTGTGTCGGTCAAAGTACGTGGTTGAATGTGGGACCATTGTTTCCTCTCGGTGATTGATTCCATAAAGCGACGAATCATCTAAGGCAGTTATATTAAGTCACGATGTAAGCACAGCAACCCGGGTAAAGTTTTCAAACTTCCAGTAAGTCACTAAACTCTGAATCGCTTGCAGACGTTTAGAAACAACCTCGTTATCGACGAAACCTGGCCACGCGACTGAGAAACTCACGCAACGGAACACTGGAGCAACATAATCGTCCCAGTTTAGGCACTGCTACCCTTAAAAATACTCAGTGGCTAATAACACACTGAACGAATGCATCGTATATGATCTTTTGTTATTGTAAGTTGTAAACCAACAATAACGTATGTTTTAAATAACAATTGTGTAGTTATGTTTTCCTTATCTTAAATTTTGTGGAGTGACTTCGTAAATCCCTGAACTTTTTTCCCAATTTTAGGGCAGTTAAAATGCAATATTGGGTACTAGGAAGATCTGAGGCCATCGTGAACCCCAATTCCTTTTTTTTTCTTCCTGTTGCGGCATAATTGTTTTCTTTTACCCTAAAATAGCTCAATTAGTTTAATGTATAATGTGTTTGTCACGTATACCAATATTGAAGTGTAAGGTTAATGTCTGCTTTGAATTTAATTTTATCCGACATTTAAGAAAATGTGCTTTGTTGACAATGACATGAGACGCTCCAATTAGCCATTCTTAACTTCAGCATGGTTGCAGTTTCTTTGAAAATATTTACAACTTCAATTGAAATTTAAACTGGAATAAACATATTTTTCCTTTCTAATAGCTAGCGTCTGCTAACACCCCCCCCCCCCCCCCCCAAAAACAAATTTCAATTTTTTGCTCTCCTGAAAAAATTAATATTGTTCCATGACCATTACTGAGGAAAAGTACAACATAACCCGAGCAGATTACTCAGTACTATAGGAGGCACAAACAAGAGCGATCCTGCGACAGAAGCTGTTCTTGCCCCCGGGATCGCGACAGCAGCCAGCCATCTGTTGCTGGGACCTGCGCGAGTTACCCCTTTAACTCCCCATCGGGCCCGCCCCCTACCGCGCCAGTGTTAATTGCCGCTTCATTACATGATAACCGGCCCTAGAGATGACTCGCCCTACGGCGGGGGAGGGGGCACGAATGGTAAGCCGAAAGGGTTCGAGGGGAGATGGGTCCGGTCTTGATTGTCTGTATCCAAGTTGTAAGGGGTGGAGGTTCGTTCGTTCGCGTACATCCTGAGGGTTATGTACAGATGCACGCATCATGCGCGCAAGCCGTTCCATTCAGTATCCCGCCTTACTGAAAAGTTTCACATCTACAGAGTTGACTAAAGACAGTTTTATACAAAGTTGTACAACACGGATACGGCTTCAAACTTTAACACATATTGCTGACTGACTTCTCGCCTCTCATCACTGAAAGAAAAGCGTTCTAGCAGTTGCCATACTATTTTTAAAAATAGGGACAATAGTCGTGTTTGGTTGAAGGTACCTGGATTCTTGCTACAACAATGTGTCCTGAAAAAGTAACGATATGTTCTGTAAATGAATCATATTTCTTTGTCGCTTCGACAGAACTGGTTGTAACGTTTATACGGAACAGATTTTTATTTTAACAATCCAGATAGTACCGTGGTGAGGTGAGGTGAGACGGTTTCACAGTCCTTTAACAACGATGTCTTAAGAGCCAATGATGGTGAAGTGAGGTGAAGGGACAACATGACAGCAATGCCCGAACCGTGATTCGAAGCCAGGAGCTCTCGCACTGTAGACGTGCGCCTAACCGGCTACGTTACGGAGGCCGGCATATACTACCGACAACCAATCGGGGCTGTTGTCCCTATTTAAAAAAAAAAAAGTGGCAACTTTAACAGTTGTATACTTCTTGCACGTAAGTCTTTGGTAGACACTCATTTCTCTCTGCAAGATGTTTGTCATACTAGTAATGCATTGTATTGTACTATTTTTACACTATTTTTAATATATCCTCCTTTCACTTATCTTCTACATGAGCTACGGGGTTTAATTTCTTGGTTAGAAAAATTATTCTCGGAAGAATTGATAACATATAGCTAATTTGTACTTTCAACGCGTAGAGAACACAATTTGCAGTGTATATTTTGTAACAACGTAGTTACGAATGTTTATTTGTTGTTGCACATATTCCTATGAAATACACGTTTGAGATCAGACCGTACAAACGTATACAGACGAAAATACTTCTCTTAATATGTATGTATCTTAAAAATAGCCGCCGAGAGAACTACTTACCTGCAAGAGCTGACACAGTTATACAATCTCAGACCAAACAACATAATGCATGCTTTTAAACAAAATTACATTTTGTGAATTAATTTTGGCAAACAACCGTGGTAAAATATAGGAGGGTATATATATATATAAATATATGTTTTATCTTAAATAATATATATTATTGTTTTTACGCTTTATTAACACTCTTTTCTGTAATTCCATTCATTATTGTCAAATTCGTCTCTCGGTCTACCATTGCATACTACGTCATAATTATTTTGAAATGCAGGCCCTTATTTAGTTAGAAATGTAATGCCAATGGTGCTCTAGGATAATATTTTAGATTTAAACTGACACTATTCAGCATGAAACTAAACAAAAGTAAATAAACAGTTCCGTACTGGAGCTGTCTGTCAGTGTGCTGGTCGTACAATGTTAACGTAAAGTTTGAGCCCATAATATATACTCACGAAGCGATTTAAAATGTACTGTTGAATATGCATACGTGCAGCTTCTTAGGTACTACCATGTTGCAGAACTCTTTACACAAATGTCAACAAAAACATTTAATAAGAAGTAGTTGGCAGGTTTCAGTATACTATATACGATATCGTATTTTATTAGAGACATAGGAAGCTTGGTTTTGATACCGTCGAAAGTTAAATGTTTATTTTGTGTTAAAGTTTGTGTATGATTTAAACTTAAATTTCTAATTTTATTTTTTTGTTGGTACTGACGATGGGCTTTGTTCATGATAGTAACTAAAATTTGACAAAATACCGTTATTATTATTATTATTATTATTATTATTATTATTATTATTATTATTATTATTATTATTAGACGTTATGCAATAACGATAGATTCTGAAACGTCTGTACATAAATGTGAAAGTCTAGCGATTTCTTAGGCTGTATGCTGAAACGATAATAGCAGAATAATTATTAGTTGAACAATTGATGACTAATGAAACAATAGTATTTGTGGATAAACATATAGTATTACGTTGAACTTCGGAATTAACACTAAATTAAAAAAAAAACGCAGTTAGCAAAGCACAATATTGTCTCATAGAAAAAAGTAACATTTCAGCGTTTCACGCGACGTGAAAGTATTTGGTTGGCAGTTTAATTTCACATTTAATTAAGTAATTTCCATCATTTTATCATAGTAGTACTTATAATAAGTTTATTACATTTAAATGTTTACAATTTTCTCACATAAGAATGTTGTTCGGCTTTTCGTCTTATCTTATTATTGTATTTGAAGAATATATTTTAATGCAAGAACCTCCTATTATAATATAATAACATTTTTCGTTTATTTATTCATTCTAAATAAAAAAAACTCCGCCATTGCATGTCCCAAAAGCACGATATTCGATATTAAAAATTAAGGAAATGTAAATTCAGAGCCACGATCATATTTCATGTTTCTATTATGTTTCCGGGTAACGGCAGTAACAATACTCGACAATTTCGAAGTTTATGATAATCTCAACGGTATTTTAACTATACATTTAGTAGAGATAGTGGGCCTGCACATGTTACTACAGCCTTGACGTAGCTACGCAAAAGTCGAGATCGCCATAGTGATAATCCAAGCGGTATCGAGTTTAGAATTGTCACCGTCATCCACCACACTACTTAATTTTAGAAGTGGAGGTTTTTTTTTTGTTTTGTTTCTAATTTTTAGTAAAAGGATATTAAACTTATATGCCTCCGAAAATGTATTATTGCAATATAGGGTATACGTACCCTACTTCGTGACAGTAAGTCTTCGAACTTCATGAACAGATATATATTAATTATTCTAATTGTGATCGTATATTTGATACATTGTTCACTTATTGTCTAACCTACACGTGCCTGCTCTCTGTTGGTAACCTAGTGAACTCAGTGTACATATCCTTCCCTATTTTTGAAGCCTACAAAGTGATTTACCGCGGTATTAAGGTATATCACGATACATGCTCAGTTTACACTACCTGGCTGTCATTACCATTGTATTGAAACACGCATGCACACATAACACACGCGTACAAACAAAATGAGAGAATGAGTTTCTTTACCACAGTTGGTAATGCGTAGAAACAATGGCCTTATGAAATACTCAAATCGGCATAGTTGGTTTTTCTCTTCAATAATAAAACGATAAGTGAACTGATGGACAGTGCATTACAATAGAGCGACAACCGCATGCTTCACAAACTTACAAAGATGGTCATGAGACAAACAACAAGTGAGAATTGTTATAAAGCGTGGAGCAGAAGCGATGCAGACTTGGGATAATTTTAACTTACATCGACTAGATCACAACGGAATTTGTATACGCTGTTCCTCAGTAACATTTTGCTTGAAGGCAAGATTTATTTTTAGGGGCGTAGATATTTTTTTCTGTGTAAGCCGACATTTTTAGTTTTAAAATGAACCTGATATTTCTATTTCACTACTTGTACTGTTTCGTATTTGTGGTACATGTTGCAAAATATTAGGTATGTGCCAACAAGTAGACCATCTGTAAAATTTTACTGAAGTTATACGAAACAAATTCCGTAAGCGGGGGTGTCTTTGGACGCATGGGGTGAATTCGGACACATTAGGTTACTTTGGACACTTTTTTTACCATTTTATTGTCCATAATTTTCAACTGTGAATAATATTAATTAAATTTCATGTAGAAATTTACTGTTCGGGATTTATTCCAAGTATCTTTCGTTATTCACGGCTAATGTACAAGATGTTTGTTAATCATAGGTACAAACGAAAGGAATGAGTCCAGGGCGATGAAACAAGCAAATAATGCTAGTAAACACAGTTCCGGAAATCATTGTTTTCCGAATATGACATTATATGTTATGACAGGAATGCTATAATACCAGTGTACCCGAGGATCAAAACGTCAAAATGCTGTACATGTGGACGAAGACAATACAACAAGAGTTCGAAATGGGCGCCGTTCATATGAAGGCAGGCTTCAGCACGTCTTCGCATCGATGTCCGTACACGTTCAAAAATTCCAGGTGTGTTCCGAATGCAGTGGCAACCGTCCACAATGCGTTCCTGTAGTTCGAGGGCACTACGCAGCCACACTGCATTTGCCGTTGACTGTGGCCATGTTTGCACGTGTCCAAACATCGTAATGGGAAAATCGTCGTTTTTCGGACCTAGGTTAGTTAGCATTTTGCTTGTTTCTTCGTCCTTTCGTTTGCACCTATAATTACCAAACATTCTATATATGCGAAAAAATATTTTTTTATGTCCCAGCCACCCCACTTGTACAAAGTCAGTAACGCTTACGGTTATAACATAGGATTATAAATGATAGAGAGAATGAAACAAGATTTTCTCTTAAGAGAACGCACTGGCAGATCCCTCAGCGGGTTCGCAGCCGATCACATGAGCCGCGAAGCAACGATTATGAACACTCGTTTTATGGTCGGTCGGTGGAGCGCGCCCCACCCTGCTAGGCCAGACTGGAGGCGTGTAATCGTGGTGGATGGGGGTTGGAGGCATTAATGACCTACCTCACCCCCTCCCCTAGGCAACTCTCTGATTGCTCTGGGTAAACAAAACACTTCCCGTGTGCCGGCGATAACGGCTTATCGAGGGCCGGCATCGTCACGGCCGCTTACGTAGCAGGACCTCGACGACAGTCGTCGACATGGCTCCCTCCTGCACCCCGCACACCCGCACCACTGGCGGACACAAAGAGCGCGGGGAATTAATGCGGACCTGCACTGCACCTGCCGAGGTGGCCGGGGGAAGCGATCAAGTGAACGAGGGTAGCCACGGAGGTGGTTGTTCGCTCGCCACCGGGTCTTCGGGAGTTTATCGCCTTGAAACACTATCATCCTTACAATGTCAAATACTTCTGGACACACATCTGCCGTACAAACTATCCAGCTCAAACTGCGGGTGCAACAGCAGGGGGAGGCAAGAGTATATTAACCCCCTTCGCTCCTTCTGAATCCTTGAAGAACCACCTTAAACAGTCTACTTGTCTAGATGCAATTATTTTACATGGTCTTTACTTTAGTAATATAAAATATAATTTGAAGTCATTTTACGAAAACAAAATTATATTATCCACGCTGGTGACCATTGTACCTACCTAAAGATGAAAAATTCAACAGTAGTTATTATGTTTGCCATTATTTTATAGGAATTTGGGTTGTTGGGCCTCTGAGCTCAAGGGAAAAATTCTCATGTAAACAAATAATATGGACCATTTTTTAAATGGCTGCACCCACCATATTGGAATACTAGATTTCTTCACTTACTTTTAAAATGGTAGAAATTGTAATATCTAAATTCGCGGATGCAGTACTTAACATACAAGCCTTACAGTCTCCTAAGCTAGTAATGTATAATTCTGTACCTTGGAGGCATAAGACACTGTGTCACAAAAGTCATATTTTTCAGGAGAACAGTTTTAAGAGTGTGATTCACTAGTGAATTCAGCTATTTAATACCCAAAATAGTGACAATTTGGCACAACACAGACTTTGTGTGTATACCACTAGAAAGTACTTAAACATGTAGTAGTGTTTATGGTAAGAAGTGCGTTTTAAGAAAAAAATTGTCTTATGCCTCCGAGGTACAGAGTTAGGTAACACAGTGAAACATATAGTTTGTCATGTTCAACTCGGCATACAATAAAATGTAGATTTTAAAGGACCCATAGTATTTCTATAGTCAGAAACAATAGTCATGAATATTGAAAATACGATATTAGATGTTGCTACAACAGTCAGAAGTGTAATTAATTCGAATAATGATTTCGTTACTAGTAATATACTAGAGTCTTCACTGTTGAGGAAAAAATTTAGAACCTGTTGTAATGGCCGTTTCCCTCCCAGTTCCTGTTATTGGGCCAAATTGTGCGTAACCGTCTCTGATAACCACGCTGTTGACGAGACATAGAGGCCAATAACAATTATTGTTACTTGTCCATGGACACTAGAGAAAAATAGCTAAAATAATTATTAATTAATTGTTTAAGTATTGAGTTTCCTACCGTCCGCATAGAAACCCAACCTTTTATCTGCATTATGTTAAAACGTGTGAATGTTGAAAAACAAAGTCAGTTGTTTTCCTACTTGAAATTCTTTAATTTGCAATCAAAATTTATTTACCAAGAAGTGAAATTCATCAACAAATGAGAAGTGTGGTTAATTTCTAGGTGGCATGCACACCCCTGAAATCCCCCGCCCCCATTTTTTTTTATTCCTGTCTCATCACATAATTATGTCGCACTCCACCAAGCAACGGCCTCTGTTTCTAACGACACCGCTTCCCCTTAATTTCCCTGTCCCACGTAATGCCACGCAACAGAATACAACGCACGGTTTCTCCCTAACAAAGAGGGAGGGAAGCTACGCCAGGGATTTTTTTTTAATTCCGAAGCGGAGCCGGAAATAATGCCCTCAAATTACGGGCGCATTAACTCGCGTGGAAGCGTTATTATTTCATTGGTCGGCGTAGCTTGACGAAGCCGAAGATGGATGGTTCCGCCCGCGCTTTGTTCGCGCGTGGGCGAGCGATCGTCGCGTCCGTCCGCGCGCAGAGCAGCTGACCTCAGTCGTTCTACAGGATGTGATCGTCACACGTGCTAGCAGGGGGAAGGGGGTGTCGTGTCTCGCGTCACGGCGCTGTACGCTACCAGAGGGATTACTCTGACTCCCGGGCCTGTTATATTAAGGGCGCTGTCTACCGCAATTTTCGTCACCATTTTTTTTTACAAAATGTGACTACATTTGGCTCTTACGAAAATTTTTCATCTCTCATAGTTTTCGCGTAATGGCTTATTAAAGTCATATTTTGCATGTTTCCGTTTTAACGACTACACTAAAACCAACTGATACACCAAACTAAAAAAAATCACAGTGGATAAATACATTACAGACTACAATGACATGCTCATAAAATTAAAGAATAAAAATTATTAGTATTTTTAAAAAATGCTGAAACTAAAAATAAACATTTTAAAAATTCAATAATTTTTTTAAAATACAAATAATTATTATTCTTTAATTTTACGAGCATGTCATTGTAGCCTGCAATGTCTTTATCCACTGTGATTTTTTTGAGTTTGGTATACCAGTTGGTTTTTGTGTAGTCATTAAAACGGAAACATGCAAAATATGACTTTAACAAGCATTTGCGCGAAAACTGTGAAAGATAAAAAAAAATTCATAAGAGCCAAATTTAGTCACATTTTATGTCTAATATACGAAAAAAAATATCTCTTACAAATACAAAATAAAATAAAGATGACGAAAATTGCGGTAGCCGCGCCCTTAAGGATGCCACCTTCCACGCCCTTAAAATACGTTGCAGTGTGTTTGTAAATATGTTTCTCCAAAACGCACTATTTCACACGAGCCAGTTGTGTCGATGTACGACAAGAAACTACTCTTAAGGGCACCGCCTACCCGCGCGTGACAGGCTCAGAAACGACGTGGACATAAGGTCGACTTTGAAGCGCGCATCAAATGCCGCGTCGCCTCAACGAGCCAAGCGCTGAACTAGCGTGCAAGCTTCTTGCCGAACGGTTTTTACTATGGAACATTAAGCGGTGACCATATAATTTTATTGGTGGAAAGTCTGCAGCTAAGTGCAGTGCAGGTCGCAATCTGAGTTTCACATACATCCGGTTAGTACATTTTGAAGTACGGAAGTCTGAAAAGGCCGTTTTTAGCCATGTTGGAGGGTTTAGAAATGGTGCTTTAAATGAGCGCGGCGTCGTAACAATGAGGTTCCGACCTTGTCTGAAGTGTATTTTCTTTTCGTACGTTGGCACAATGGGCACACGTGGAATATTTCCCTAGAAAAAAACCTATTTACGAACACACTGCAACGCATTTGAAGCATGAGCTAGGGTGCCGCCTTAAGGCCAGGGGTCCCTATTTATGATATTTTAGCAGGTTTAATTTTTTAAATCCTGAAAGGGAGCAGATATCGCAAAACCGTTGCATAGAAATGTTGGAAATTGTTTGTACTACGTATCCTAATTTTTTCAAACAATTATTTTTTATAATTTTTGCTAATTATTGACTTTAAGAAATTTTAACTAAGTTGATAATTGGCAAAAAATTATAGAAATTTATGTTGTGAAAAAATTAGGCTGCATAGTAGAGACAATTTTTTAACATTTCTATGTAACGGTTATGCAATACTAGCTCCTTTTCAAGATTTTAAAAATAAAACTCGCAAAAACAGCATAAAACGACGACGATATGGTTACTTCAAAACATCACGTCAATTATAAAAATAATTTCGGAGCTCCCTCAAAATGGCTAAAACCAGATTTTACAAGATAATTTTATGTCTGAAAAACTACTCTCGGTATTTGTGTTAAACTACTCTAGAAACTTTCAATGGACTTTGCTTACAACTTTTCACCAATAAAAAGATAGGTTCACCACTGAAAGTGTCAGTCAGGAGAGTGATCTACGATACCACTTCACGTCGTTTCAGTATCTTGCGGTAGAGGTTATACCGTACCAGATGAGCCTGTCATCATAGGTTATACCGTACCAGATGAGCCTGTCATCATAGGTTATACCGTACCAGATGAGCCTGTCATCATAGGTTATACCGTACCAGATGAGCCTGTCATCATAGGTTATACCGTACCAGATGAGCCTGTCATCATAGGTTATACCGTACCAG
>PNEQ01078396.1:47757-66162 GCA_003012365.1 Medauroidea extradentata | reverse complement strand
ACAAAAAGTACTAAAAAGCGAAATTTTAGCGCGCAATTGTATCTATTAATGCGTATATATAAAAAAATGTTTTAACTAAAAATCTAAAAAAGATATTTTTGTACTCTAGATAGTATGTTCCAACAACCTACAAAATTCTGTGAAAATCTAAAATCATGCAGCAACCTCGATTTGTTGATTTAAAATGGAATGACCCATGTATTACATTGTTACTTCATGTACTGTCGTTAAAAAATTATTTTGCGTGTTTGCCTGAAGTGAATAAAATAACTGTTGGAAGTTGACTAGTTTTCAGGGACGAATACAATAAAACAAGAAAACTTAATAAACGTGAGGGAAGGGGTTAATTAATTAATCCTAATGCAATGCTGCATGCTCAAATGTTGGTATATAAATATGTGTGTATGAGATCGATAAACTCCGACACCGTTCGACCGATCACCATGAAACTTTGCACATACATGATTTTTTTCATGGACAATGTTTTGTGATATCCATTTTACGCCAACTCGTCAATAGACGGCGCTGCAGCGCATCAACTTCTATACCTAGCTTTCACATATGTCTTATAGGGCATAAAAATGGGGGGGGGGGGATTTCATAATTCGACCATCATCCATTTTATGTGTACACTGGCAGTACAACGTCTGCCGAGTTCTGGTAGTCTGCTGTAATATTTAAAAAAGAAAAAAAAAGAGCAATGCAGTGAAACAATACATACTTGCAAACATGTTACTGGGGACCGATTAAGTATCGTTTTTTATGGGTGCAGCGCAAAATTTGCACCTGCATATTTAATCGGAGACCTGGTGTAATGCATTTCTGGTGAATTATTTATAAGAAAGGAGAATTTGTAACTTCGAGTTCAGAACGAGATTTCGCTCAAAGAATGCATTCACTCACTCTGAAGGGCGCCGTCTAAGCAATATTTTACATGTTCGAGACGTAGAAGTGCCGTATCGGAAAGGGCGATAGAAGAATAGCGTTTTTAACGTATCATGTAATTAACGCGCTTAACACTGTACTAGCATGCACGTTTTTACTACGGGACCTTAAGTGGTTACCATAAAATTGTAGCAAAGCTCGATGCAATGCTGTAGCTGAGTTTTACGTACGTCCGGCTATATTTTTCGAAGTACGCGTGTCTGATTTTTTTCTTAACATCTTTGAGAGCTTCAACGCAGCGTTTATGACCAATTTTTCCTTGCAATTGCCTGAAGTGATTCCTTTTAGTACTGTGGCACACTGGGCACGCGCCATCGTGTAATTTCCTGACAAGTTACTATCTGTTACCCGTGATTCTGTGGTCAAAACTATGTAGGAAGTACTTTATACTCTTTGGTAAAAACAAACTGTGTCAGGCATTTAATTTTCTAGTACTAATACATACGGTATAAGACTAATAGATTTGCTGTAACCCATGCAGTCTTGGTAGAGTGAGGTGATGTAACAATACCGTCCCTTACATACATTGTCGATGGCAAGATGTTGGGAGAGGTACAACCTTCTTAGTTGTATCAAACAGGACATGGAGAAAACATACGGTTAGTGCTGGAGCATGGTAACGAAAGCGTGTACAGCTTGGTTGTACGCCTAACGCCACCTAACACTTAAGGAAGTATTGTTTTGCCGATCGTAATTTAGAGCTCATTATTAATTCGTTCTCGTACTCGTTCTTCGTCCCACAGTGTTTTCCGGAACGTGTAGGTTATGCCTTCTTATTCGAGAACTAATGACTTAAAATTTTTTTTTTTACCTAAAAGCATTTCGCACAATGCTGAACGACGCGGTGCAACGATAACACGTTGAAATCGCATTCGGGAGATTCCGGGTTCGATTCCTTGATCAGGCCTTCCTGATTTCGGTTGGCCACGGTTTCACGAAAACTCTCCAGGCGAGTGCTGCGATGGTTCGTTGGCATAGTCCATGACATATTCCTATGAAAAATGTGGTCGTATTCCAAAGCAAGCTCTATTACAATCAGACTATAAATTTTAACACATGGCTAGATATTATTGCGATTTGCAATAATCTCTTCTGCCAGCATATTTTATAAATCAGTGTAGCGTTTTGTATATTGTATATGATGGACGATAATTATGTGCCACATTGTAGTTGTTCACAGACAAATGACAGACGTTCAGTCGTAGCATACCAGAATTAGCAGTGACCCAGTCAAATAGGTATTAACCACTAACGAACGAAAATAATAGGAAATGAGTGCAATACGTTTAAGTCTAGCAAACTGTCATCATTCCCCGCGATAAATCGTCATTAGAGATGGTGGTATATCGCGAAAACTTATTGTGATAACATACCCTTGGAAACACTGTAGTTTCTTGCAACGAGCATGCTTGAGTCATACACGTCTGACACTCCGTAGCTGCCTGCAGATCAATAATAGGCATACGATATTACAACAGCGGGATTCTTTTTGGCTCAGTCAAGTAGGGTAACAGCTCCACGTACAGGGAAAAGGCACTTAACTTTTAATAAGCTGAACGAACGTTGAAACCCAGCAAACAGTCAAGTTTTCCCGCGATAAACCATCTTCTCTAATGACATCCCTACACGTGGCATTAATACACCTGTTGGTCATGCCCAATGAAGTTGAGTAGCTGAGGAATTCGCTTTTCGTCTTTTGCACACTGCTGACTCGAGAATCGTCCAGTCTAACGTTCCACACATAACTCCGAGTTGTGTACAGTCACTGCTTAGCAGCTCATGCTCTGGAAGACTGGCCGACTCCTTCCGTAGTTCCTGGTCCGGTATTGAGTTTAGTATAACCGTCTCTAATGACCTCGTTGTTGACGAGACGTAAAGCCCACACATACAATTAACCATATAATCACGCGATGCAGTCCGTACCTGCCAACTACATGACCTCTTGTAAAGTTTTGTTTAAAAAAAACACAACGCTTTTAAAGCGCGTACCAGGCGGCCGCCTTAAGAGTGATGATAGTCACTATCTTGAATTTTTGTATTTTGTATCACACCTTTCATTCTGGGTAAATTTTTGGGAATTTTAACCTAACTACGGAATAGAATACATCTTGATAGAATTTTAGACACCATAAATCTTTATTTTACATTAATGTTGTTACAGATAGAATTGCAGTTAAGAAAGTAATAATAATTTTCATAACTGTAATTCAATCTGTAACAACAATAACGGAAAATAAAGATTTATGATGTCCAAAATTATATCAATATGTATTCCATTCCGTAGTTAGCAAAAATTTAACCAGATGAAAAGTTATGACACAGAATACAAAAATTCAAGTTGGTAACTATAATTCACTCTTAATGAACTGTCCAGGTTTTGTAAGGTTGACAGTTTGTAAACTGGTCAGACGACAAAGCAGAAGGAGTAGCTCGGTAATCAAGGGCAGCACACTTGGTCGCGCATGCGGACAGGACTTGTTTGCTACAGAAGAAGCACACTCCGCACGTAAAGTAGATTGCCCCACTGGAGTTACACAAGACAACGTGTTGTGGCGTGGCGCAACTCATGCCTGACGCTGCTGTAAACAGTACGTTTACACAACACGCACGCAGTTGATACAACATGACGCTCAACGCTTGCTGTGTGCTGGTGAAGTAACCAAGTGTCAAGTTCATCCGCGTCCAGATATTAGTAGGGACCCTGAATTATCACGACAATATTTGTGCACCAACTTGTTTTAATCTATTATATGCACGTCTGCAGCTGGGCTTAGTGCGTCAAGTTAATAATTCTCATACGTCGTGTGGGTTCTATCCGCCAATCTCAGACATGTAGTGCCTCAGTAACCGTGCTATGATTGCCACTGTAAAGTAATCAACGCCTCTGCACTGAGACAAGCTGCCAATAACCTCGAAGCTGGGCTGTAAATGTGACCATAAGTAGAGCCACTATTTAATGACGAAAAGATTTCTGCATCGTTTGGCTTCAATGCCTTATGTGAACATGAAGTTGTGCGTTATGGTCAAGTGAGTGGTAGTTTTATCTCTCACTTGCCTTGGGATTACACTGGCGTACACACGCGTAATAACTAGAAAATGATGGTTTATCGTGGGTAAACTTGACTGTTTGCTGGACTTCAACACACGTTAATCTTACCAGAAGATTACTATATTTAGCTTGTACTTGGATCTGTTACCCTATTTGAGTGAGCCAATAAGGATCCCGATATTGTAATATTTGACGCCTGGTATTGGTCCGTAGACAGCTACGTTGTGTCAGAAGTATATCATCGAATAATTTACGTTGTTAGAAACTACAGTGTTTTCAAGGGTATACTGGTACAAACAATTTTCGTGATGTATCATAATCTCTAATATTAACCTTATACTGATTGGGTCAGTCAAATGAGAAACGTGTCTGAACAAAGACACGCTACCAATAATCTTCACGTGAGACACTGAGACAAAGTGATGAAAAAATCTTCTCACAACAAATTCGTGGCTCCGGCCATAAGTCATCAAAACAAGCTGAAGCAGAAATCTTTACGCAAAAATAAACGGTCCCTAGTTATTAGTCTCTTTTACATAAGAACCTAAAGCTGTATTTGCCCTTCCTGAAATGTAATCTGTACGAACATGTTATATGTTGCGCAAATAAGATTAAACATAAGTAAATAAGATAGTCAATTAGCTGTTGTAAATTGTGTGCTAGGAGAATTCGTGTACTGTAGTCAGCAACCCGAGATTTTGAATAAAATATTTTCGCGCTGTCTTGTTTCAGTGGCTCTCATGCACATGCCCATCTGCAGTTGTTTCATTGTTATTGGCAACATGCCTTTATAGAGAGGTGTTTCTCATTTGATCGTGTCAATCAGAATTAAGTTTATTGAGACGTCAATAAACTGTTCACACTTGTCACGGTTAACATAATTCAGTTTATTGGAGACTATTTTAAACATTTTCGCGATTTTCCAGTCTCTCTACCGATCGTATATGTTGCAAGAAACTACAGCGTTTGGCGCAAAACATTTTCGTCATATATCATCATCTCTATTCATCGTAGAAGAAGCTAGAATCTCAAACCCAAAAAAATATTTCTACTACTAACTTACTAGTAATCCGGAAATTTCGGGAATTCATTTGAGAAAACATTAGATGTGAAACTCCTACTTTCGCAACTGGGTCACATTTACTGAAACTCTTCCTTGAGGACTTTGAACCAATACCGGACCTGCATGAAACAGTCACTGACTGTCGCAATACATTGTCACACATAAAACTGGCCGCACATTGGAGTAGTAGCCAATGAATAAGTAGTTGAAAACAATAATGGCTTACACGTAGTGTGGCTAAAGCTCTAATCGTACGACCTGGGAGTTAAGGTTTAAATCTGGCTTCAAACGTTGAAAGTCTTGAAGGAGAAACACCATTGTTCTACTGTTACATAAACGGTACTAACTTTTTTATAATTTCCAACTGCCTAAATACTAAACAATATTCCTAATACATATCCGCTTCGTAGTTGTCGTAAAGTTGTGCGAACAATTAAAAAAAAATTCATTGATGTAAAAATGTTTAACTCGCGGGCTGGCATTTAGCGCATATTCATAGAGATCACATCACTTGGGTGTTCACAAGCATCGTTACGCCACACTAATCTATGACAGGACTAGGAAAACACAGTCATCACTTTCTAATGAGCGTACTCAACGTCTGATTGGCTGTGTGCTGTTACGGAACGGTCCGCCTATCTGATTAGACGCAGGTTAAGCGTCTCGTCTGCAGCGAGGTCATTCGAGATGGTACCATTGACTTGGACAGACAGGAAACAGGGGGATGAATCGAGTATGGCACGAACGTTTCTATCAATGATTTGCCCGCTTAAGTGTTTTCAGAGGGCGTAAATATTATTTTGACATTTAATGCTATAATTTTCTTAACCCACTTCACCTCTTACATTGTTGGATAATAACTTCCATATTATCTGGCATTAATTGGAACGTAGGAACATTATGTTATTTCGTATCTTCCAACAAATTTCAGATAATATGGAAGTAATTTATCATCTAACAATCTAAAAAGGTGTAATAGACTATTATTTAGAGCATGAAATGTCATAACGTTTGTACGTCTTCAGGAATGCCAGTAGCGTAAAAAAATACAGTAATTTAAATATGGCTGTGCACCATCCCCGTTTAAGGATCCGTCCCAGTCGCCAAATTGGATTACTTTAGTTTTAGCTTCTTTCATCTTTATAATTCTGAGGAATAAAATGTGGAATTTGTGACTACAGCGCAAATTCTATTTGCTTTGGGCTACAATGCAAACCTATCAGTTGGACATTTAACGTATATTTAGGCTCAAATCTGTCAAACAAATCAATAATGTAAAAAAAAAAAATTGTTTGACTGATCTTTGCCTAAGTATACGTATTAAGTTCAACTGTCATGTCAGCACTGTAGCGCAAAGTAAAATAGAATTTGTGCTACAATCGCAAATTTCACATTTCATTTTTAGAATAAAATAGCGAGAAATAAAATAATCAAATGAACCATATTATGCATAAAGGAACCAAGCACGATATTTTATTGTTCTGAAATTAGTAGCAAATACATGAATTCGAAACTTAAATATATTAATAACTTATATTTCCTTGTACGGAATCATGTTCTGCAATTTTGTCATGCATGCGATTGTAATTAAATGCAGTTGTTTATCATTGAACCTATATTTTCTCAGTTGAATCACAATGGCGCTTGGTTCTTATATGCATAAAATGGTTCAAATATGATGACTGTCGCCGAATCTTAAGAACCATCCCAATATTCCATATGGAGTGATTTTTGAAAACCACAAAAAATCGAAATCAGGATGATCTCGCCGGTGATCGAAATCGGGTCCTCCCGAATGCGAGCCACTTCGCTCGTTCTGATTGGACGCGTCGAGCTGAGTACTGCTTCCTGTTGGCTCGGCTAGTGCCCAGCATGCTAGTCTCCTGGCTCCGATTGGCAAAATACATGTTGTGTTGCCATATCAACTTTCTTACTATCGTTGCCAGAGTAGGAGTGGGCGGAGTATTTTCGATTCTGTTTCGTTGTGTATTCTATAACGGGAGAGTCGTAGACTCGACTGTCTATGTCTCACCATCGTAGCAAATATTTATATTCACCATAAAGCAGGGGCGGAACAACAGGGGTTTAACATATGTGTACTAGCCTCCCCCTATTTTCCGAATAGAGAAACTGCAGTTATTTACCTGAAATCCATCTACTATCTAAGGAAAACAATTAAGAAACTGTAATTTTTTAAACATTTTTCTCCGTTGTGAATTTAAGTTGTTAAAACTCAGGCCGTAAATAAATTTGGTGGTTGTTTTTTATCGTGCATGCCGAATATCCAGACAAGTGTTAAATTTTACACGTTATTCTCGAATTAGAGTGCGTCAGAGCGAAAAATTATACCATAGAAGAAGGTTTTTTGCAAAATACAACAGCTTTCTGATACTACAAATCTCTAAACGTAAGAATATCTGTCGCCTTCCACCGGCTATGTTACGACTATTTTCTAATTCTGTAAACGCATTTAATTTGTAACTGGTAATGCGTTAAAAGGACTTCGAAAATGCATTTGCTTTAATTATATGTAACTTATAGTCCAAAAAGGTAGAAATCATACTTCTCTAAATATTCTTTTCTTGCTACAACACATACTTTTGTTGCAGAAAGGAAATTGTTCACTAAGTAGCTTCGCCACAAATAAAATGCTAGTTTAAATTGTACAGTAATGATACGGAAATTGTCTTACTATATATGTATTACAATAGTTTAACGGTAATACTTACAGCAAATTTAGTAGTATTTTTAAAACAGGTTTTTTTAATAAACGTTATTTAATACAACGGAAATAAAACTATTTTTAAATAAAATATTCTGAAGAAAAATTTTGTAATAAATATTTGTTGTTGCAACTTTTTTTTTTCTGTTGTACTGCAAGATTTCTTCACCGCATGCTAAACAAACCCAAAAGTAATGTTGTCGTTGCTGTAAACAGGATGTATTTTTCTGTGCATGCTGCATGATAATATACTTAGCAGTTTTTTTAATAAAGTAAAAGTGACAATTTTAAGAAAAATAATGTTTAATAGCTTCAGCGCTATCTTTAAAGGCAAATGCGTAAAGAAACGCATACTTTGACGTGTATATGAAAAAATTATAAAATAAATTTAGAAGTGTTTACAAGTTAGATGAGGTGTAACATCGGACAAGTGTCAATGACGAAGACAACATTCAGAACACAAAGAGGCCTAGGAGCGCTTGGCGCCTTAAGTCGACTTTAGAACGGGAGCTGAATTGTTTCTCTTTAATAAATTTTTCTTCAGAATTTTTTTCTGGCAGTAGTGTATTTTTAAAACGACTGGAAGGGCAGCCCTTCCTATTTCTGAAAACGCATCTGTTTTAGCGTTTCAGTTGCCCTTTGGAAGCATAACCCTTCAGATTTTTTTTTTGCCAGTGGTGAATTTGAGGAGTTGTCTGAATTGTTGCCCCTTGGAAGGGCAGACCTTCCGGTTTGTTAGGTTAGATCAGCTCATGCAAGGTTAGGTTACATTTTGTCAGGTTAGGTTACATTATTTTAGGTTACGTCTTCCAAGGCCTACAATTTAGGTAATCCTTCAAACACACAAACCAACCACGTAATAACATTCCGTGATTTATTTCGTATAAACTGTTTAGATTGATGAGTTTCTTGGTCTTGACGTGTAGTTAAAATTAAATATTATGAAATACTACACATTACAAGTGTACATTTAAGGTTAATTATCAGTAATAAGCACATATGAATATAATTTAATAGGGAACATAATACTTAAGCATAATGCGAACCGGGACTAATCGATTTCGTAGAAACACATTTGCTTGCTGTGGAAGGACATATAAAGGACATAAAGTGCTACGGTAGGTACCGGTACGTACTATGTAAACACCAAGGCCACGTATGAAACCGAGAGTATGATTGAAACTGAGATTTTTTGGGAAATGCACACAGCTTGATTTACAGTTGTTTTACGTCGAGCATTCATTATAATCTTTAATCAATTTGTTTGCCTTTCACATGCCAGTAAATATAATGTAAGAAAATGTTCGTAGAACTACATACATGGAATATATTTTAGTTCGCATTATCATAATAAACCATCAGTTTCTTGTCATAACGTAATTTAAATAAGTATTTCTTTAAAAATCCAATAAGACTTAATTACTACAAGTTCAAAGTTACCGCGTCATTACATGGACATCTAAAGCAAGGGTCTTGTAATAGTAACGGGTCTTTGGAAACTACGTAGTCAAAGTATAACGTATGGTGAAGGGGGTGAGAAAATACACTCACTGACAGAATATGGGTCCGAAATGCCGCGATTAACAGATTGGAAAGGCAAAATGGCAGGCAATGAGACATACTCGTCAATTACTCATTGCTACGGCAACATGAATTCACTGAACGAAATCTAAAGGAAATGCTTTACCAGAGTTTGGAAATGATTAAATTGTTTCGGACTGCATGGTTGCGTTGTTTTTTTTTGTATTACTATTTCTGGCTATACAACCAGCCGCATCAGCCAGAGATAAAGACCATATTGTTTTAAGTAAAATGTTTGTATTACTGTTTATACATGCATAATTTAATTTACGTATATGATCTTAGAAAATCCATAGTCCATGCTGTATGTCAGGCCTTGGTTAAGTATTGCAGAGAGAGGCATATTAAAATATTAAAAAATTTTGTAAACTATTTGGGACGATTTTTCTTGGAAAGCCATTTGGAGAAGCAGGGATTTAAGGCTCGATTTCAGTTGCCATACTGAATGTTATTATTTTTCGCTTTTTTGGAATTATAAGAAGAAAAATGTTAAATGTGCTGTTATATCTCAAATTCTATTTACATTTCGCTGCAGTACAGACCTTGAATTTAGCTGTTAACTTATAATTACGCCGCAGTCTGTGTGGCAAATTTTTTTATAGTAATAATTTGCCCGACAAATTACGACCTAACTAAACATTACCAGCTCTATTGCCATGCTTGTATTGTAGCTCAAGGTAAATAGAATCTGCGGTATGGTCGCAAATTTAACATTTTTTTTTTTTTTTCAAAATTCAAAAAAGGAAAAATAATAAATACTATCCTGGTGGAGGTAAGGCAGTCTGGCAACACTGGAGCGGAGTTACAGTTCTTGGCGTGCTGCGCAAGTAACAACGTCCATGCACGAACGGGAGCACACGGGGCGGCGGCGTTGCCCGACCACCAGAGAGAGACAATGGAGGCGACGGAGCGGAGAGAGGTGGCTGTTGTGCAATCAGTTTACAAACCAACACCTCAACAACGGTGGAGCGAGGCGTGCCGCGACCAATCGCCCGCTGCCTTGCGGGTTCTGCCCGGCAGGCCGGCGCGTGCACTCTACTGCTGTCCAGCGCGATGGTTTCTACCGGCTCTATGTCCTGCCACTTCTAGGCGCCGCGACCATCACTGGTTCCGACCCGCTGCCGCTGGCTCAATGACTGAACTATCAGGCTCGCCGCTTTCGTCCATTCAAGTCGCACATTCCAAACTCCGACAAAATGACGTACGATCATTGGCACTGAGTACAAAATAGGAGTAAAGGGGTTTCCAAAAATACCGTAGAACTTGGAAATCTTAAGTTTATCTAAGGTTATCTCTACTATAAGTTAAAAATATCAAAGTTAAAAGTTTGGCACAGGAAAAATGTCTGCCCCTTGAGCGCTGGTATCGGTAATGGGTGCAAACTGACCAATCACAGAGCTTTCCTTAATTTTAAGTTACAATAATTCGATAGTTTAAAACGCGAGATTTGTTTCTTGTCACTTTGGGGGCCGCGGTGACTGAATGATCAGACCTCTCGCCTCCCACCAAGGCGATCAGGGTTCGATTCCCGGCGGGGTCGGATCCCGGATTTTCGCATTGTGCTGGACGATGCCGTTGGTCGGCGGGTTTTCTCGGGGACCTCCCCGTTTCCCCCGTCATTTCATTTCGTCGCTGGTCCATACTCACCTCATATCACCCCTCACCAGCGCTAAAGTCCTCGATGTTAAGCGCTGGCCAAAAATATCTCACTCATCTCACCTTCTTTTTACTTTAAAAATAAATTTAATGACTTCTATCATTTCCAAACATATTTAAATTTAATTTTACTACAGTTTTGTATTTATCTGGTCCCTTAGCGAAGGCAGTGAAACTAGCGGCAGAAATTTTCTCTGTACCAAACTCTCCCATAAGAAAACGCATTTTCTTTCTAACATGTAGCCTAGTAGAATTAACCTTAGTTTAACCAACCACAGAAATTGTCGTTTGTAGTTCAACCGATAACGGCCATCTGGCTTTAACCTACAAAATGAGCACCAGACTGGGTATTTTTAACGTAAAGAAGTGTAATTTGATATGTAATTGAAGTTTTGTATCTGAGCATCCTTTATATGTCTCGTAATAATTATTTCTCTTCAATTGTTTTACTTCCAATTTTTATCCATCGCCTTTGGAATTATCATCATACTTAAAAAATACAAAAACCAAAGTTATGTTCCTATTAGTTGCGCTTAGGCAGTAAACTTGCAGTGGTATACACTCAAGTTTTGCGACTCACTAAGTCTATACTCTTACTGCTTAAGTTTTTTGCTGTTTAAATTCATTAACAGACGGCTTTCCCATGTCAGGTAGTCGTTCTTATTTGAAAATGTCATTTGAAAATTTGACACTTGCACTTAAGTTGCCACTGAACCTAACCACAACCGAACAAAATTCAGGCATAAAGACGCGAATAATTAATTCAGCAAAAAGGTTTTCTGATATCACTATATTTGCTTTACCAGGTTAGAATTACTGCAACAAAAAAATATGAATTTATTAGTGTGCCAAATAAAAAAGTTCGTTAATATGTTCACCCTTCTCCCCCATTTTTCGCCCTTTTTTCTAACTGGATGTATGCGAAAGTCAGATCAGTTTATTAAATTTCGCTAAAGATTTCCCACTATTAAAATTATATAACCTAGTTATCATGTATGAAGACACGTAGTAAAAACGGTTCAACTGTATCGGCGATCCGACTTTTGTTGCTCGTTTATGCCACGACACTCCAGGCAGACGACTTCCTGAATGTAAAAGGATCCTATTTTGCAAACTAGACTAAACTTAAAATTAAGGAGAGATTACTGAATAGGTGGAAAGTAAGTATCCATAAAGTTCTTACCAATATATCAATTTAATTGTACAACCAGTGACTTCATAACTCCACATAGGCACCACAAGTGTCATGAGCACACTGATTTGCTGGTTGGTTGCCTGTTCTTCAAGAAAGTGCAGGGATACTAATTAATTTGCCATGTGGTATGTGGTTTCTTATGTACTGTAACTTGTTTTCACACTTAAGGTTCTTATCTAGGGAGGCTGCATTACTGTGTGTGAGGCACGAAATCGATAACGCGCTAAGGGCGACGTTAACCTGCGTATGTAACGCAGTATCGTCTCAATGCGCCTGCCACGCAACTGACGTGCGGACCGTTACTATTAATCATTTTCCTATGGGACTTTAAGCGGTAACCATGTCATTTTACTTGTGGAAACTATCGTTTATAGTCTAACGCATGCTTCTATCATGGCGTTTTTTCGAATCCGGCCGATATATTTCTAGATACGACAGTCTGAAAAGGCCGTTTTTAGCCATTTTGAAGGGCCTAGAAATCATATTTATTATAAGCTACACTAATTTTAAACGTATAGAAAAGTTTTATGAAGTATGCGTTCTTTTCGTAGACATACACGTGTAAAGCGCATTGCGTAGTTTCCTCACAAAATGATTAATCGCAACACGCTGCAAAGAGTTTTCAGCGCAGGTAGATAGGAACCTTAATACAAAAACTGTTTTTTTTTTTTTTTAACCAGTATTACTGCGAAAAGTGATGTAAAATTCACAATGCATGGCTTGCTAATGCACAGGTACATCAACAAACGTGTATACTGTATATTCATAAAATTCGTAATTATCTTAAAATATTTTGTAACGATTGTACTTTCGAGAAGGAAAAGACGTTGGACCATTTTCCTGGGAGCAGCAGCAGCCTTAGACAGCAGCTCAGCCTCTGTATAGTTAGTTATTCTGGTCGAGGAACTAAGGCCATCACGACGGTGTTTCGTCAGTTGGCGCATGTATGTCGCGAGCTAGCTGGCAGACGCCCAGAACCGGAAGAACATCTGGCGCAACTCAAAGAGATCTCCACTTTATAGGCGCTGTCTGTCCCTGCCGACAAAAGTTGAACAGAGATTGTCTGTGAGTGCGAATATAGCACTTAAGGAATTTCCTCGTGTCAAAACGCCCGTAATGTTTATTTCGCGAAGGCGATAACAGTCAAAACGGGAACTTTCGCGGTGATTTTTAAGTATGGAAATTCCTCTCAAGGACATTTAATGTTTCAGGGTGACGTATAGTATTACTTATTTTTGTAGCGTTACCGAAAAGAATTGTATATACTCAGGAGACGTCTACAAATTCTTTTGGTACTTCCTGTAACAGTTTGTAGAATAGTTTCTTTTACCTTCTGTGCTATTATTTGATTGGTTTTAACCCTTTAAATAAAAATTAATATTAGTAACTTCTGAACATTGATAGTGTGAGCACAATTTTTATTGTCATGAAATAATAGTGCTACCGTTGAAAGTCTGATAGATGCCAACCGACAACGAAAAGACTGTACGTCCAGTTCAGTTCCGTGCGTGTAAGGGCTATAATGTAACAAACGCGATGGCCTCGCTAACCCTTACTGCTCAGGTGCTTCTAGACCTCGGGCATGTAAAGTCCAACCAAACAATGCTTTAAGGGGGAAGAATAGTCGCCATTTTGGATTTATGCATTTTCATCATAATTCTTGTTTCAGATTAATCTTTAAAAATTCCACTTCGTTAGAGTACTGATAGATTTTCTAACATTACATACAGTTGTATAATATTTCTGTTACGGCGTCTGAAACCGTCCAAAGTGATTTATCACAAATCTACTCGGGATATTTCTAAAGGGTAGACTATAATAGGCCATTCACGATAAAGTGGGAACTTTTGAAGACCTAGTTACATTTTTTTTTGTTTCAACTAAGTTTTATAATTCCGCCACACGTTCATAAAAATATAGCTGTGTAAGCAATAAATGCAATGTATAGATTCTATCGTACTCAAAATTAACGTCGTATATTTAGTTACAACTTTTGATTATTAATTAATCAAAGACAGTCTTCAACAGTGCTCAGTTTACCGTGAACGGTCTGTACAGACACTCTGTTGGTATACGAACTTTACAAAAAACCACAAGAGTTTTAATAAGAGTCTTAAGGTAACCACAATTTTATAATAAAACTCAAATAAATTCAATTCCTCATAAATGTTGAGAGCTGCCGCTCCCCTCTAATAGAAGCCTGCGTGCGGCTTTCCAGCCAGAATTGCATGATTTCAACCCGAACATGAGTGAGTGAGAGAGTGAATGAGAGAGTTTGGTCAGCTCTTACCGCCGAGGTCTTCAACGCTGGTGAGGGGTGACACGATGTGAGTATGGAGAAGTGCCAGAATGAAAGAATGGGGGAAACGGGAGACCCCCGAGAAATCCCGCCGAACAACGTCATCGTCCGGCACGATTTCCACATGCCAAAAAAATTCGGGGACCGACCCCGTTGGGAATCGAACCCGGATTGCCTTGGTGGAAGGCGAATGATCTTACCTTTCGGCACCCTTCAGCCTGCGTTAGCTGCTACGAATAGCCAGTTTGTCACGGAAGCAACGAATGGTGACAAGCTGTTTACTCTTTACTGTACCTGGATGCTTCCTTGTTGACACATCTATAACTTAAAAGTAGTCATGCAGCCGACTTCACATCACGGGTATAATAAGTACCTCTCAGCGTGGACACAGAATAATAATGACTACAGAAGTAGGATGGCAAACTCAGTCACACACGCCAGCAAAATGGGCTCCCTGGCCAGCAACATGGCAGAAAAGACTACCGCCAATCATCGTACGGCGGCTGTCTTTCTAGCCGGCAGCCAGGTTAATAGGAAACCTGCCGTAACAAGTAGGAGCCAAACATACACGGGGCTGGTATCAACAGCCTCGGGCAGCCAATAAGCGGCGAAGTTCGCCTATATCAAATGAGCCGCCACGTCATTTCACGTCTGTATTACTAGTTAGTCTGTGACATAGGCGTGTCTGTGGGCAGGCGCGCCATGTCATTTTGCTCTAAGGTACCTTGTGATAAAGTGAGCACTTTTTGACGATCGTTGTCTGTAATAATAATTTGTAAGTATTATTTATTTTGACCTTAAACGTTAAACTTTCGAATACAGTACAATCTATGCATTATACTACTATAAATTAACTAAAAAAGGGAAAGTAACTAGGACTTCAAAACTGCTCGCTTTATCGCGAACTGTCCATAATGAGTCATTAAACATTAAAATTTCGCAATACACTTGATATTGCCACAGTTTCTATGTTTTAAATAAGTGGAACCATTTTTTAAACGACGATGAACGAATTGTAGTCAGAAAGCATGACATGAAGCAAGTACTCTATTTCTCTTTCTTACACATGTGACTGTAATGAGTATATCCACATGCAAATAATACAAATCGTATATCCAGGCTTTTTAAAAAACTGTTTTTAAGGTTGTAGTTATTATGAATTAAACATACAGTTTATTATTAATACATAACAAAAGTAATGGGCAATTTTATGTCTGTAATATTTAGGGATGTAAGGTTACACGTCTTTAAATTCAACCTTCTTGAGGCCTCGCTCTTTAGTTTTGAAGTGTTTCGAAAATATTTTTTTAACGCAAGTTAATACGTATATCAAAAATTCATTCTTACAGTTTTAACACTTAAATATCATCGTTTGTATCTGAATTTTTCTGTTTCAATACACCAAACGGATTTTTAGATTTGTGCCCCTGATTTATCACATATTTTGTTGTCAACATAAGCCAAAATGAGGCAAAATATTTTTTTTCTAGCTAACGGTATGTTATTAAAAAAACTCTGGCATAATTGTGTATCGTATGACTGTACCCAGTCCCAAATTTTTCAAAGCATTTAGTTAAAAAATATTTATATTTGAGTTATTTGCAACTGTTTGAAAGTGTGTGGGTACTCATAAGCCTCTCAACTAGCTCATGAGTGGCAGGTATACGTTCGGTTTGACCCGGCAAAGTTTAATTCTGCTACAGGTTAGGAATATAATAGTATTTGTTACGGACGACAAGATTGGCAAGGGACGATTTCTGCCGCTAGTAGCGCTGGTATTGGTTAGTGGTGTTTCATTCTGGTGCTTATGAAGAGAGAAGTTAGGGTGCAGTACCGAACATTGTCGAAGTACGAAATTTTCTCCTTTAGCGCCAGCACGAAGTTGACCATTTTCTGATACCAGCGCAATAGCGGCGAAAATCGTATCTTGCCAGATTAATAACGTTGAGCTTCATAATCTCTAGTAGAATATAGCTTAAGGACCCTGGAAAGAACAAGGATGGGAATTGAGTTTAACATAATCATGTTAGTGCATATTTGAGAACGGCAGTCTTAAAAGGCTGTTTTTGGCTATGTTGGAGGGCTTAGAAACAGTGTTATTAATGAGCACGTGTCTTAACAATAAGGTTTCAACCTTGCCTGAAGTGTGTTTTCTTTTCGTACGTTGGTACAATGGGCACACGTGGAATATTTTTGTACAAAAAAAAGTTGTTTATCAATGCGATGCATTTAAAGCGTGGGGTATGCGGCCACCTTAAGAGGGATGATGCGCCAAAGCAGGAAATTTTCACAGTTTTCGACGTAACTTTTTCCCCTCGCTTATTATCGAAAATCAAGGTTTGACAATCCGGAAATGACACTTTTGTACAACTTATTACATTACTACACAGTCATAGACTGTCTTATTTTTGGAGCAGTGATGGCAGATAGGAAAAAGATACATTTTTCCTATCTGCTATCAAGGTTCCAAAAATAAGAAAGTCTGTGACTATGTAATAAAGTAAGAAGGTGTACAAAAGTGTGATATACGGATTGTCGAGCCTTGTAGATCTCTACAGCTTCGCGCCAAGGCTCCGAGGTAAGCAGGCTCACATGTGCGTACTAGTTCCTGCTGCGTGAACATACACATCACAGCACTGAACAAACACATGCATACCCTTACAGATGCTAGCCACGCGTCATTGTACGTTTAGAGTGTGCAGTAAACCTTAGATAGGATTCAAGGGGTGTAACACTTTATATATTTGGAGTTTCTGCGATACTCACGATCAAAGAGAAAGTGTGGGATGTAGATACAACTTTAAATAGTACCACGCCCTATTTTATGTGTTAGTAGGACAGGAAACACAGTACAGAAACTGTGGCAATTTTGTCAATTGGTACAAAATTTTCTCAACAGTATTTTAACATTCGACACTAAGATTGCACTACATTAAGTATGTCACGTTATGAAACACTTGAAGAATGCTTTGAAGAAAAATATTTTCGTTGCATTAACTTAAGGGTTTACTTAAAACTACCATGATACCTAATTAAGATCCTGCTAGATGAAACAATACATTTTGAATATACTTGCATTTTAAGATACTACGGATACCGTTTTAAACAGCTCGCAAAATTACATGGCTTCAAAATTTTTGAAGTTGACTACTAGTGCACATTCGCATCTATTGATTGTAATTTGATTGAAGCATTTTTTCCAGTTGTGTCAATATTGAAGTTCTACATTACTGGAAGTGATTGCCAAAGAGGTAGCCTACATATTTAACGCAGTGGTAATTTAATCACAGCGTGGACATTCGGTATGTCTCCTATACGTGCAAAAACTGATTGTTGGTTGTCATTAAAAGACACGATGATAAAATAGCAAGAAAGAAATAGTAATAACTTGATATTTGACTCACCATTTTCTGTTCCTGGGAGAACACAAGCCGAAAGCTTGCAACGAACGTTTGCTACCTTATAGTTGCATCAGTCGCTATTTAAGCTAGTTATCTCTCGTTATCTCTTATCTGTCCGGCAAAGCTTTGATAACGGTAGCACATCTAGCCTTCTCGCTAATGTTTCACGACCTTGGTTAAAGTCTACATCCCACGCTTCGCTTGCTCTGTATTCTTTCACTGACTTTGTAAAGGAAACATTATTCACAGTCTTAGTGCAGAACGTTTGCCTTTTCGTTCGATGAAGAAACGTTTCTGCGTTTAAGGCCATGCCTGGTAGTTTTGCAGTGATTTCGAAAATAATTTTTCCAAAATGAACTAATATCTCTATCACAAAATCGCTACATTGTTTTGTCACTAATACATCAAAGTTTCTATCTGAATTTTTCCGTTGCAATGAACACAATGGATTTTTAGATTCTTGCACCCAAAGTATCACATATTTTAGCATGAAA
>PNEQ01078396.1:21874-38368 GCA_003012365.1 Medauroidea extradentata | reverse complement strand
ACATTTTGCTTCTCAGAATTTAGCGAAAAATAAAATAATTCGATATGGCGACTGATGCCGAGTCTTAAGAAAGTAGGTATAGTAGAACTGGTTCTCAGACATCCATGGCAGCACTCCTAAACTTTTAGAGAACAATCAAGTGTATACTAAATTTACCAGAATTGTATTGTAACAAGTGTCTACATACTAAAAAGGCGGAAGTATGGTAACAGTCCCATTCTACGTTTAGGTTAATTAATTCCTAAATATTTTAGGAAGTTTTTTTTTTTTTTTTACAATGTACCACGCAACCGTACAAACAAACGCAGGTCACTACACTGGTTTGTAAAATACGATGGCACGAAACATTCCTGCTATTTCCCGCTGTCTCTAAATCTGCAACGGCACGTGGGGTCAGAGTTTACAACACAGGAAAAACACTTTCGTTGCCACAGCAAAATGTTTGTTTGCATATAAACCATTGAAAAGTGACTTTGTTGCAAAGAAAACTTTTGTTTGAAAGTTACAGTAATGCTTACAACAGTTGTGTTTTTGTTAAGATCATATTGTTTGAAATCTTTGTGGTGAAGATAGCTCCGGTATTTTTAACACAAGCTTTATGTTGAAGGAATATTGTCTTTACTGCAAAGAAACTTAACATTATTTTCTAAGAGAAACCGTATTAAGAAAAAATGTTTTATAAAACATAAGTCCAGCCATATTTTCTTTGCTGTAAGGTAAAATTTCTTTACCATAAGCATAAGTATATAAACTATTTCATACCATAGCTGACTAAAGAGACATATTTACTGGAAGATTTATCAAGCAGTAGGTTGGTGATGACAAATGATACGACAACCGACGAAGGAGCAATGGTGCAGTTGAGCATAAAGATTACCTTGATGTACCAACAACGAAGGAGTTCCAACTATTACTCTGTAAAAGTCGGTCTTTGACAATTGTAATACGAAAATATAGTTGTTTATTAAGATTGTTTCTAGGATACTGTAATACCTTTGCGGCTAATTTACTTTGCAGTGGCTCATATTCAAACTAAAATTTTGCTGCGGCAGCGAAAATGTTTTTACTGTTTAGCTAGTGCAGAGTTGAAGGTCGCTGGTGTAACCACGGCGAGATGCTATGTTAAACACGGTGGCGGAAGAACGACCGGAGGCTGGGACGTTGAGGATACGAAGACACGGCTGAACAAACTTCCTCGATGTGACACTATAAACGAGGGCAAGATAAGAACACATCCCTAATATTTATGAGGTCAGAAAAGGCGAGGAAGGTTTCTGTCTGTCGCCGCCATAACGCCTTGATGTTGCCCGGGGTCCCGACCAGCGTGCTCGACCGTCGTAACCGTTTATACAGTCCATCCCACGAACGAAAGCACTTATTTGACAGCTGACAAATAGGCTACCTTTTCAGAAATTATATTGAATGGCTTGTTTTTGTGAAACGATGTTTTAACTTGCTGCATGAGCAAGTGAAGATTTAATTATGTTAAGAGTGTAAAAGATCACGGGAACCAAAAGATTGGCTAACAGCAGAACACAGAAAACATTGCCAACAGAACTGCCAGATAAGTGTACTTGGTAATGGAACAGACTGTACACCCCGCCTTTGGCATCAAGCTTGTTATATTGTGGCCAAAAATTGACCAAAGCTTCTCCGCTTGGAAATATTAATTTCAAGTTATCGAAGCGTACAAAGAAACAAACATGGCTTTTGTGTTTTTATAAAGAAGGGTGTTTAAATATTAATTACACTGCGCTAATGATAGTGTAATACACCTTAATGCAGCGGTAACATTTAAAGTCGTAATAGCAAAATATTAATCCACAACAAAACGGTCAAATGTACCGAAAATTGTGTCAATTTATTTAATTTTTTTTACAAAATTCTGATTTTCTGCTTCACCACGTACAGTTAAAAAAGGCAACGTTGTCACATTTCAGACATCGTGAATGATAAAATTACTGTCGTGCTTACCTAATATTGAATTTGGTTTCAGCTTCTGGAAAGTTACAGTACTACATTACAGTTGACAACAAACATCAATAATGTACAAAGCCAGATGCGCACTGTTTAAAAACCATCCTAGAATTAGCCTGAAAGGATTTCGGAAAACAATAGAAAATCGAAATCGTGGTGGCCGGGCTAAGGTTAATTCTACTACAGGCTAGAAAGATCAATGTTATAAGTTTGGCACAGGGAAAATTTCTGCCACTTGAGCGCTGGTATCGCTAGAGCACCAAACTGACCAATCACAGAGCTTTCCTGAATTTTAAGTTACATTAAGTTGACAGTTTAAAACGCGAAATCGGTTTCTCTTCACTTTAAAATTAAATTAAATTACTAATATAATTTCAAAGTTTATTTAAATATAATTTTACTACGGTTTCGTATTTTTCTGGTCTCTTAGCGATTGAAGCGAAACTAGTGGCAGAAGTTTTCCCTGTGCCAAGCTCTCCCATAAGAAAACGTATTTTCTTTCTAACCTGTAGTAGAATTAACCTTAGCCGGGCAGATAATCGAACCTGGGTGCTCCGTAATAGAGTGCAGTGTTTTAGCACTTTGCCATCTCTCTCTCTCTCTCTCTCTCTCTCTCTCTCTCTCTCTCTCTCTCTCTCTCTCTCTCTCTCTCTCTGTCTGTCTGTCTTCGGTAAGAGTGCTCGAAGAAAACAAACAGGCTACAACGCGCGGTTAGTTGAAACTAAAGACCGGAGACAAAGCGCTGCCTCGCAGACTGCGCATGCGCTGATGCGGAAACCAGCGGGGTAAAATACCGCCGGCGCGGAGCTGTGCCTGGAAATACTGTGACCGCATGTCCGGTGGCAAGTCTGGCGGAAGGCCTGTTTATCATCGCTTTTGCCGTACGTAACATTCCAGTTGTAATACGTATTGCACGCGCATTAAAAACAATTGTAATATATGTATAAGTCGTTCGTGTTAAGTTGGACGATGCCTGTTATCTTTGAATTCTTTAATTTTCATTGTAAGTTCCACACAATGATATTTGTTAAAATTTCTCGTCTGACATGTCACGCGTATTACCTTCTTGAGCGTTATCAAATGATCATAATTATCACACCTTCACTACCTTTGTTTATTTTTTATTAATAACCTTCCGGAGGAAGAAAGTTTTTCCTATGAATTGTCACATGTATAGTATAATAAAATGTAGTCGAGCAGTTCCAACTATGCATACAATGTAAGAAACTATTCCCTCTGCGTTGTTGAATCATAAAACACTACAGAAAATTTGTAGGCCAAATTAAAACAGAAGTTCCATTATTCCAGCATGGTGGGTACTGATCCCATTAACGAAGAGAACTTAAACGGCCTTTATGTCTAGAATAATAATTATAAAATATTGTATACTGTAACCTCATATGTTAACTTTTGAGTATTGGGTATAATCGACACACTTTGATTGTTAATTATTAGAAAAATGGTTTAACGCGGGAAAACTTGACTGTTTGCTGGATTTCAACACACGTTCAGCTTACCAGAAGATTACTGGCTTTAGTTTCTACTTGAATCTGATACCCTATTTGACTCAGCCAATAAGAAGCCCGCTATCGTAATATTTGATGCCTGTTGCTGGTCTGCAGACAGCTACTTTGTATCGTAAATATATCACCGAATCATATATATTGCAAAGAACTACAGCGTTTTCAAGAGTATGTTGGCACAAAACATTTTCGCGATTTACCATCATCTCTATTAATAATGTATCTTTGTTTACGTGAAAAAAAAAAGGAGAAGGAAACTATGAACAATGCGAAAAGAAAAAATAATTAAGATTTCAAAAGAGTCACTTTAACCCAAACGGCTTTTCCGGGAATTGTCTTGTAGCGCCAGTGTTTCTTCAAACAAGATGATACGTAGCGATGTTTGTACACGCCTGAACATTATTTTACTGCGATTAATAAAAATTATGTTTTTTCCAAGGCTATTTGCGGTTAAGTGACCTGTTGTTCAATCTCTCCCAACAGGTATTACCCGCTAATAACTATATTTTATCGAGGCCTTGGCGATACTTTGTGTACATGACAACGTTTATACTATCCAGTGGCAGAAAAATAGACGTTGGCTGGAAAGGGAAATGTAGCAGGACTTAGGAAACTGCACACTTTGCTGTGGGAAGGTTTGAGCAACAAACACATATCCGTGCTTCCAGTTTGATGTTCCTCAATCAGTAACGAGTATTGGGCGGTTTTTATAAGTTATAACATTATTACTTCAGGAGCTTCAGCATGTTTCTTAACAACACGTGTTTTCAGTGAGTAAGTATTTCAGACGTAAAAAAATCGCGTACGATCCATCCCGCCTCATAAACACCTTTAGCTCTCGGAGGTAGAGAACATTCCGCTGAATTTCGAATAAAGAAGAACCTCGGAAACCAGAACTAGCAACAGATGATGAATAACGACTTGACGTCCTTAACAACCTGGTCAAATTTTCGTGGCAGACTTGCCTATTTATAAGTTACTAAATTATGTGTAGCTATTTACGTTATTGTTGAGTAAATATTATTTTTAAAAATCTACAAACAGATAGAAATTGCTGTGATTTCTTTCTGAACTTCGGTTCTAATTTTGAATACCAGTATTAATACTGTGAGTTTTCATAAATGGCAACTTAACGTTCTCAGTAGAGTAATTCAGAACAGCTATTCGAAAATGACAGAACTATGAACCTTGTATTAGCGTTGTTCCGCACGCACACTCATTGAGACTATATGATATTTTATACCATGATAATGAGGAAAACAATGTGTTGTTAGTTCCTAAGGTAAATCACACAAGCAACACGGTGCAGGAAATGTGTGTTAATTGAAATAACGATCATTGTGTTGGCCATCCCCTGAATAGCAAACCAAAACATTGATAAAGTGGAACGTGAGAAGTATACATCCGGCGCGGATTTAATAATCTAATTTTCATTTTAGTTTTGTTAATCTTTTCGTTGCAGTTTCATGTACCTATCTTGTAGGGACGACTGATTTTCATGACACGAATTTGGCGCCAACTTGTTTCAATGCCTTATGTGTAGGGACTGGGAAATTTCGCGAATTCAATGACCCGCAGGCTAGAATCCATTGTACTTTCCATACTCAAGCCCCGACAATTTGTCAACTACCTGCTACTCAGTGGAACAACAGACAATGAACGAATAGACGGGGCTTGAGTATGCATAGTAAAATGGATTCTAGCCTAGAGATCATTGAATTCGCAAAATTTTCCAGTCCCTACTTATGTGCACTTCTGTACCTCTGCGTCACAGTTATTGGCGGTGTGTGTCTATGAGGCGAAGTTTGTCACTGACTATGCAAATGAGAATAGGACGTCTGTGATTTGCAGCTAGGGTTCCAAGACAACGAGAGTTAAGAACATCCAATCAATTACCATGAAGCAGAGCTGAAGATATGCATTTAAGGCACTAGGAACACACTTGTGCAAAATTCTTTTCGCGAAAATCTCGTGTCCCTAGTCGCAGGTTACGATTGATAAGTTGTGGAAGTGCCCGGTCCATCAGTGTGAAGAATTTGCCGGAACTGAATGGTACAGTCGCCAGAAGGCAAGGAAGATTGTAATGTAAGTGGGCTTCACGCCTCGCCGACTGCGAGGCCATGAGAGACGGTGACATACAACTTGGTACAATGACATGAGCTGAGAGAGGAGTCAGTCATGGTCTTTGTGAAGGAACCATCCCAGCACTCGCCTGGAGCAATTTCGGGAAACCACGGAAGACCGAAATCAGAAGGGCCGGAGCCGGGGATCGAACCTCCCGAATGCGAGTCCAACGTGCTACCGGTACGCCACTTTGTTCGGTGGCAAGGCAGAGCCATCTTCCGCAGCAGAAGTAGCGAGACATGAAGCTGCTTGCTCAGACAGCATGCGACAAAATAGCCAGAAGCCATAACGTTGTTTTTGTTAGCATCTCCCTGCATGGGCGTACCTAGAAATAGTTTTCGGAGGGGGTTTTGAACTCTCATCATGCATAAATGTTTCAATGTCATCTGTGTTTGAGGTCTCTAAATGTAATATTAACATATTTCATTAACATTCTGTTTATTTTTGTAGTATATTCTACCTTTTGTAATGTAAAATATAATACCTAGATAATAAAACTGACATTTTGGAGGGGGTTTGAACTGCCGAAACCACCAAGCTGGGTAAGTCCATGCCTCCCTGCAAGTCATAGACGTGTTGGCCGGTAAAATTACAGATTGTAGCCAGTCGTGTTTGGAAACCCTCATCTACTGTGTATTTCAAACTAAAGATACAAATATAATTTACGGCATAAAACTTGGTATTTCTCAAGTAATTGATCACCTGGTGGTGAAGGGCATCACATCCCAAAATGCAGATTTTCATTCTGGGAACTTGGAAGCATCCGCTGTTTACTGAAGCCCTACAATGCAGCAACGACGGAATGGAGGGATGTTACAAGTGGGATTTCCCCGAGAAAAATCGCAAGCCAATGGTAACGTCCGATACGTTTCCCACGTGCGAAAAAATCGGGACCGACCGTTTGGGAATAGAACATGGTGGGATGCAAGTGGTCCGCCGTAATCACTTATTCCTGAAGTCATTCTTCTTAATGCTCAGTATGACGAACATAATATTACGTCGTCCGACAATCAGTACGTTAATACCGTCGTCGTCCTACGGTTTAGTTTGAGAAACCCAACTTTGAAAACCAAGGTCTGGGCGAAGTGTTTACATCACAGTGCGAAAACTGACGAATCGGTAACTTGCGTCAACGGCGGAATAAAAAACACTAGTCAATACAAAAATTAATTTAAAAGTTTTTTTTTGCTTAACGCATAAGAATTGATATATAATAAAAAATGAATTATTTAGATTAGTTGTTTTAAGATACATATCAATAATTTATTGATATATTATACTAATGAATATTAGCTTTCGTTAAAGCTCAAGTAATAGCCGTTTTTGCTTTCAGTGGAGCTGAAAAAATGTTTACAAATAACGAAGGCGGTATTGTCCACGAAACACAAACTCAGGTTCCCCTCAGCATCGAACATGACTTTCGCGCAGACTCAAACATCAGTTTCCGAAACTGGACTTTCGGGTTACGGTATAAACGTACTAAATAAGTGACGGATAGTTGCTGAGCATGCTGGTGCTTTCACAGTACTGTACACACTTAGCGCGCACATTAGAAACCGATAATCACGACGGAGCAGGGAGGCAGCAGAACGTGCTGTTACGACTCACGAGGCAGTTGCAAGGTGCCCATTAAACATTTAGTGATGCTAGACACTACTACGTATCCATGTTTGATGTATAAACTAGAAAGTAACCAGCTGCAGCAGGGATCACACGCCGGCATTGTGCACTATCCGCTAATGATTTAACTGGCAACACTCAAAGTGTGATTGAAAACTATGGCCACGGTCACGTGACTTGTTTGCAAAGGATACGCCTAAACCGAAAAAAAAAAAATACATTTTCTAACCTCAATAAGCATGGAACTTGAAGTGAACTATTTTTAACACCTAATCGCTCAACGGTCGTGACATTTTATTTATTACATTTAGTGAGAGAGATTTTTGGTCAGCGCTCAACATCGAGGTCTTTAACGCTGGTGAGGGATGACATGATGTGAGTATGGAGCAGCGCCGGGATGGAGGGGCGGGGGAAACGGGAGATCCCCGAGAAAACCCGCCGACCAACGGCATCGTCCAGCACGATTCCCACATGCGAAAATCCGGGTACCGACCCCGCCGGGAATCTAACCCGGATCGCCTTGGTGTGAGACCACCGCGGCTTTGGAATTTACCACAAATTTGCTCTGCTTGTTAAACGGACACAAACAATTAACACATAAAAGTAGCCTATACAGGATTTCCAGAAACAAACGCATAATAATCACACCATGGGGATAAATATTTAAGTAGAAAAACGTTGTAGGGCAACACTGCACTAAGAAAGTCCCTCTTGCGCTCCACGCCCATGTATTTTGTGTATGTTACCACACCCATGAATTTTGTGTACGTTGCCAAGTGTGTATGTTGCCACGCTCATGTATTTTGTGTATGTTATGTCAAGTAAACACATAGTTATGTTTGGACTTCTCGAGATTTTAATCTGCAGCCATAATATGCAAGTAAGATATTTGTGGAGCCACTAGGGTTGTCTACTAAGTACAATGCTATGTTGCCGCATAGTGCGTATAAATTGTCGTACAACATTTTGTCAATAACATTTTCGTCTCCAAGCCAAGTTAGCCCAGGATTCACGTGGTGTTTTGTATTTGATGGGACAGTGTTACCGACTATGCAACCATTGTTAGTTATCAGTAAAAGACACTTAAGGTTTCTCATATTTGAAGAGGTGTTAAAAAGATTGAATTTATATGACTAAAATACTTTTTGTAAAACTGTTTCAAAGTAGAAAAATATTTTGTACATAAAGAATATGTACCCGCTTATAACATGACCTAGAATATTATACGCCGGATATCGTGTTTCGAGGCGTATGGTAATAACTGTTAGGTTTTCGACTATAACTTTATTACAGAACAAGGGTTAGCAGTATTGTGTAGTACGAATTTCTTCAGATACACAGACAAACTTCGATACTCTTTAATGAAAAGGAGAAAACATTCTCGTGGCTGAGGTAGCCTATAGATTTCTTTGGCGACAGAGAAAAGTGCTACAACGTCTTATTTTGTTCTACACCACAGAAAGTAGAAGGCACAAAGACTTGTGCAATGATCATAGGAACCGAAAAGACACGTAAATCGTTACTCATACACACTTTTAATGAAAAAAAAAAAACACTAAGATAAATCCTTTCTAACTCTCCGGACAAAAGAGTATACGGTCGAAACACAACTAACTAACGGCCGTTGTTTTTATACACTATTTTTTTGTGGTTCATGATCGAGCGAGGGCACTTTCTAGGCACGCAGTCGCAACCGCAATCAGGTCATGTGCGACGAGAACAGCGACAGTAAAAACCTCTGCTATGTGGACAATCTAAGGTCTGCAGCTCCATTCATAATACAATGGCGAAAGTCACGCGCACATTGCGGCATAGGCTGATCACGGTAAAGTGAGCACTTTCGGAAGCCATCCTGTCAAGAATAATAGTTTTAAATGACTCGCAAATATTTAAAATATAAAAAAAAAAAAACCGACTCACAGGATACTTAAATTTCAAAGCGATCAGACCAATAGTGTTCCTCACATTCACTCAAAAAGCTACAAAAGAGCTGACGATCTTTAAACGGCTGAACAGATTTCCTTGAATTATAGCAAAGAACACTATCGATCAAGTCAAACAAAAAACTGCATCCAAAATTTGATTCATTTCTTGAGGTGCAACGATGCCACAGACAGACACACAGATACACAGATTCACCCTCAGATACACCAAACTTATAACACCCCTCTTTTGCGTCGAGGGTTAAAAAAATAATAGTTGTGAGTTGTGACCTAAGACGTTTACTTTATCAGATTCTCAGTATAGTATGAGTGTTGCACTTACACTTTTTTTTTTTTATATATTGACGAGTAGCTCAAAGGTTAAATTCGCTGCACGAAAAAAAAAAAAAAAACCTATGACTTAGTGTCAGAGGAGTTCTACGTCGGCGCGACATTCAATTCATCATGGAAATATAGGACTATGTTTACTATACATGGAACGTTCTGAAGAAATATTTCCAGAGGAATCAGTACATAATCATCCTTATAAGGATGTAAGCTTTTGAATAGTTTAGGAAACACAGCAGTGACGAAAATATATTTGTATCCACGCACGAGTTTTCTTTTATTTACATGTTCATAGTTGCCAGTCGTTTCAAAAGTCTCAGATCACTAGCGATGACGAAATAAACACAGATTATCAGTGAAATAATTCCCCGCCAACAAGCATCGGAATTCGGCAACAGGAGGTTGTAACAAGTTCAGACGGTAGACAGGATACACTGTTAAAAATTTCCGTGAATTTACAGGCAATTTTATGGAAACGTCTGTTCAGTCAACGGAAACATTATTTTGTAACACAGTTATACATAATTATGTTTCATTAATTAAACATATGTAAAATTGCGTGAAGAAACTAAATAATATATCCGAACACATTATTGTGCCTACATCCTAAAGAAGTCACATAAATATGCGAGTTTCCATAAGTGGAACTGGTTGCCTTCCGTAAAAGTTAAAAATGTATGGGTTGGACGGACGTAAATATTACGGATGTATTTTAATAGCATCACCGGTAAAACTGCAAATCTGTATAAATGCAATTGTAGCATTATTGACGTGTAAATATGGATCAATTCCGTGTGATGTTCTACGGAAACTTCTGTTGGCTTAAGAACTAAGTTCCCGTGAATTCACGGAGGTATCCGGAGAAATTTTTACCGGAAATTCCGTAAATCGACGGAGATAAATGTTTACTGCATTCTAACCTTAAGGTGGGTTCACAATTGGTAACATTACAGTATTAATAGAAAAAAGATCGCTCGCACAAGAACTAACTTCTATGTTTTCTTACCTACCAATTCACAACTGTAAAAAAAAGTGATCGTGTGCATAGGAATGCAGACATAGGAATTGGTAATATTTAATTTATAGTGCGTACGCCAAGGATAGCAGCCAATCACAGTAAAGGATCTTATGAATGTCCGCCAGATTTTATTTAACCTTCAAAAATAAGTAATAATAAAACAAAACTAGAATAAACATTTTAATGTTAGAAAATATTTTTCTATATTGTAAATAATATTTTACGCTGTGCAGTTTATTGGGACGGTTTCTGCATTTCCTATTATCTCCAAATACGATTTTACTTCAAATTTATTTTAACGACCTTCGGTTGGCTTCAATACAGTGTCAACGAATATTGCATATTCGTCGAAAAATTGTCATTAACTAAACATTACAGTAAGAAATCTATTGACAGTTAATTTTGCAAAAGGTGTCTGGTCATGCATGATTTCTACGGTTACGTTATATGTCCTGTGCTTATGTTTTTTTTTTTTTTAATTGGAAACCAACCTTAACGCGTGCAAACAGTAACCCCAGGAAAGTTTTCAAGCTTCCGTTAAATCACGAAATCGGCTTCTTGATCTAATCATGTTTACCCCTGCTCTAGAGCTGGATAGACTACTGTTGGCTAAATGGCGCAGTGTAAACAGTACACATAACGAAAAACACAGCCAAGTGAAACGGAATGTACAATGTTCAAACAGTGTTCACGCGACTTACTATAACCGTATGTTGCCTGGTGAAGCTGCGCGTGCTAGGCCTCGTCGGAGCTGCCATAAGCCTAGCAGCGAGCTGCGGACATATAATAATGTGCATAACTTACATGTTAAACAATGAGAACCTTAATTTCGCCGAAGACACCTGAAGTAGGCTACAACCCCCCCCCCCCCTCCATAATACCATCAGAACAGGCAATTTAACACAATTTCAATGTTTAGTCATTGGTACCTTTCGTTATAACGTTTAACTTTTCAATATACTGATTAAAACTATTTGTTAATTGCATTTGTTGGTATAGTTGCATAGTTTAATCTCGTTTTTGTTTCATTGTAGAATTTTTTTTTCGTTACATAAATTGTCGGCAATCTTCGGTTGATAATTAGTTTCCCGTATTCTAGTTACAAGGGCCTGGCGGACGAACGAGGGGCAGAGCCCGCGGCTACTGGCCGGATGTAGAACTACTCCGACACGGGCGGAAGTAATTACAAGACACCTGCATCCAGGCATGAGTGCGGCGACCCCGGGCCTCGTCTGACCTCACGCAGTGATGCCATAAATATACCAGAATTTCGGTACCCCGTACCACGGTTTATTCCCTACCTTCGTACACAATATACACAATGGGTGTTACGTCTCGTCGACAGTATTGCAATAACTTTGCTGTCCTGGGCGCAGTCAGGTTCGTTTGGGATGAAGGGCTCAGATAATTAAGTAACTAAATTAAAGTTCATAATTTATTACAATCTCTCTAAACATTCTACATTAATTATACAACACTCACGATTCATACTTTTCAAATAAATACAGATATTGCCAGGGGCGGAAAGATAGGGGGAAATGAGGTGGGGCCCAGTCCAGTGACTCCTCGCATGACTAGAGAGAGCGAAGCAGTGGGAGGAAAAGAGGAGGGGTGCGGTCCACTGTCTCGACGCCGAAGTTGTTGGTAGTGAGCAGGGGAGGGGAAGGTGGCGCGGCCCACTAGGCCGCCCAGCCCCAACGCCATCGAGATCGCTGACTCGTTACGGTATAAAGTTAATTCTAATATATACATGTTGTGAAAATAATCGAATATCTTATGGACAATTTTGCCAAGTGGCAATGTCTGCCATTTGTGGCGCTGGTATCGGTAAGGGTCTGTTTCATATTGGCGCTTACGCCCGTTCTACAGTGACACACAAGCGCATACATATCACAGAAACAAAAACGCAGGACACGCCGAGTGTGTTCTACAATATGACGTAGTAGACACGGATACGCATGCGGAAACGCAAGAGAGTTGGTCAACTCCGAACTCTTACGTATCTATGCTTGCGTGTACCCGGCAGCACTCGAACATTTTGTCTTTTGCCGTCATTTTCGTTTACATCATTTTTACACGTTAAGTTTTCATTGTTAGTGATTGAATTCACCTTCATGTACTTTATATACAATTATTATTTGTGACTTAAAGACTACGGAATACTTTTCGCGAAATACCACTTGAAAAATTAAACGCACGAAAAAAAAATATATATTCTTAAAATGTTGACTGAATTTTCTAAAGTTAAAATTGTGTGGCTGTTAACATTTTCTATTTCCATAGAAAACGCGCACATGGCCTTGCTATAGAATTTATAACATACTAAGCTACATATGAATGTCATTTTAATTTTTTGCTAATGTCGGAAATTTACTTGAGAAATTCTTTTCAGTTTCATAGGTTGCGAGAACGTATGCTTACGATTGCGTTGCGTTTTCATGCATTGCAAAATAGAAATTTTGCTTCATTCCTGGTACTCGTTTCGTTTGCGTGTTACGCACCGCTTTGTTACGCTTCCGTTCCACTGCAGAACGGGCCTTGCGGAGAGAACTTCGGGTGCAAAAATTGCAGAACTATGTTCTCTCCATAAGTGCCAGCATAAAATAGCACCCTTACCACGACGACCCGCAGCGACGAAAATTGTGCCTTGTCGAACTATTAACACTGAGCTTAGTAACCTGTAGCATAATTATCTTTATCGACATCTACGTCATTGAGAGAAATCGTGAAGTGTGTAAGATACGGCCGCCAGTTGAGCGCATCGCGGTTAGAGGCAGTGATGCGCATGGTTAGTGAGCAAGAATTCGCTGTGAAATTGTTTGTGTAATTTTACACGAATTTACTTGGCAGCGCAATCTCCATACTTGTTCGAGTAATTTTACACCACTTATGTCAGTGTCTTAACCGTATATATAATACAATAAAATGCATGTGAATGAAAGAACAGTGCCACGGTGTTTTTTTTACCACAATGTTGTGTTAAATAACCCGTACTTCACAGGGGAAAAATACTTTTAAAACACAGTATTTTAATTTCTTGAGTGTGGCAAGCTTGTGTAAAAATTTTAAGTAATGCCGGAGCAGTAGTTAGGGTTAAATGTGTTATTTTTTTCGAAGAGCCCAGTAACTTACGATACTGTGTTGACGACATACAATTGTTCCTAATTAACAAAAATTTCTAACCCCGGGAGGAATCCGCGACCTTTGAGTTAGCAGTCAGCGACTATAATCACGTGACCTGGGATCCATTCAACACAGACTACAAGGCAATCTTAAAGCCATGATTTTTAATTTATTTCAAACAATTGCAAATAACTCAAATATTTTTAATCAAATTCTTTGAAAAAGTTTGAGATAGTGACAGTGATAGTGATACACAATTTTGCCACAGCGTTTTTAAAAATAATGTATCGTTTGCAAGCAAAAAAATATTTTGCTTGGTTTTGGTGTATTGCAACAGAAAATTTCAGATACAAACGATGATACACATAAGTGTTAAAATTGTTAGAACGATTTTTTTATATATATTTATTAATTTGCATTAAAAAAAATATTTTCGAAACCACTGCAAAACTAAAGCGCGAGGCCTTTAGTAGCTATTTTTAGAGGCCGGAAAAATTTGCGAATTCACTGACCTATAGACTAGCCTGCAAGAATATATGTGAACAGAAGCAGACAGCAGATGCTCATTAGCTGCTTGCTGTCAAAGTGATACAGGTGTGTATTAGTTACATTTTTATTATTCACTCATAGACTTCCAGGAAGTGCCAAATAGTCAAAGGTCAACTGCGAAAGTCATACAAACTTACAGTAATTGGAATTCTAACATGTGCCCTAAAGAAAACGCGAATTTGTCAGAATTCTAGCTATTTTGGATGTTTATTGGTATTATTTTAGCACACTGTTCGCAAAGGAGAACTTTTTCCTCTTTCTTGCTACACGTATTTTTGCTGGATTGTACAACTAATACACAGCATGACCTAGTAATTAGGCAACCTTCAATTTTTTTTAACCAAGACAACGTGCGTACAGAATAACTAAGTTTAAAATAAGTTAATACAAAAAATAATAATTGTGTAAAGTGGCTAAAACTTCATCAACGAGTAGGCAGTTGTGACTTCAGATAAAATATTTTCAATATTAGCTATTCCGAAATCATACATGTTTACAAAATTTTTACTAACCAACCGTTAATATGTGCATAGTGATTTCAATGCCAAAAATTTTACAATCTAATAAGGCCAATGTAATCAATATAAATATATGGTTGGGATAGATTTGTAATGTGTACACAGTTTTTTGTTACAATTAAAATTTGGAGAAAACTGTCAAGTCAGTTACATTTCAAAGTAAAAGAAGGAACTACAGAAAAAAATTGCACTGCAAGCTAAGTAACATTTATGCATTCTTTAGCGAAAATATTTTGAGATGGACATACGTAAAACTCCAATATATAAGGCTGCAGTTCACAGACATGGTAACAGTGTGCACATTTTTACTGTAAATCTGTACACTGACGCGAATGGATTCATGCGAAAACCGCATCGTAATAAAATATAATACGTTTGGAAGTTAGTGAAATTTTTTTTATCGTGTACGTTAGAGAGGGTACGATGGTTACATCTTTCTTTTTAAAAATAAGCTTAAAGATTTGACTTAATATGATATAATATCTACGCAAATTGCTACAGTAAATTTATATGTATTTTGCTTTTTAAAAACTGCACTGTGAAACACGCATTTTTACAATGAAATCAGTGTACTTATACAAAAAGAGTGCGGTAATAAAACACACATTTACGTGTAATACTATTTCCACTATATGTCAATGTATTTCTACACGTGCATTTAAAAGTGTAATTTTACATAAATTTTCCAGTAAATTGATCTAGACACGTGTGTTTTTTCATCAGAAATATGTACACATTTTTGGATCAGTAAGAAGATTAGTGTAAAATTACACTTGCTGTCATTGTATGTTGTGATTACACAAAAATGCAAAATTACCAGCCATTTGTACGTATAATACACTTATTTTACAGTGTAGTCTTAGAGCCAGCGCGCTTTCAGGTCCTGCTGATCTTGCTCGTTACAGTCGAACACAAATTAGATATGCAACTACATATGTAATGATATTGCTCGTGTCGAAGGCCAAAGAATGGAACTGCAGATTCAATTACGTTTTCCCTCCTTTACCTTCAGGAGACTGGAGCACCGAAGCAAAAATGTCATGTTCAGCCATGTTCACTATTTTTTATCTTTTAAATGACGAACGATAGGACTAAAATAACACGTGATATCTATAGATAATAGCTTCTTATCTTTCGTGTAAAAAGATTGTATTCTCAGAACTGTTATTTTCAGAAATATACGTATATACGCATACAATTGTTTTACAGAAACCATCTAGCTAGCGACTGTTAGTGAACTGTATTTTTTTTTACACGTTTAAGGGACGGAAACGGGGAAGGCGATAAATCGACTGAACTAGCGTGAAGTGTTTTCCTAGACTGTGTTTTTCAATGGGACTTCAAGCGATGACTTTGTAATTTTATTTGCCAAAATCAAGGCGTATTGTCAAACAAATGCGTCTCTGTTTCTGGTAAACGATTCAAGGTTGGAACTTTTCTGACAATACTGTTTTTACCATTATGATATGCGATCATGAACATGTTTATGATAGGCATGCTGTATTAAGGGCGTTCAAGTGGGGAAAAATTCATAATTTTATATTTGTATAAAATAGTGTTAGTTTTGTAGACCTTACTTCAGAGAACATTAACATCTAACGGAAAAAAATTAGCTCATCTAGTTTTCCCGTAATGTCACTTCAAAGTCAAAATTTGCATATTTTTACTTCATACAAAACTTGAAAACCAGTAAATATAATGAAATGGAAAAAATCTCATCAAAACTACACGTCACCGTCTACGGCTTGAAGCATATACAAACACATTATAAA
>PNEQ01078396.1:0-21774 GCA_003012365.1 Medauroidea extradentata | reverse complement strand
CAAATATAAAATTATGTTTTTTCCCCACTTGAACACCCTTAACGCACGTATCACGCTACAACCAGAGACTAAATAGCAATACAGACGTGAAATGACGTGGCGGCTCGTTTGATGAGGGCAACTTCGCCGCTTATTGGCTGCCCGATGTTGTTGATACCAGCCACGTGTATGTTTGGCTACTGCGTGTTACTACAGGTTTCCTATTCGACTGGCTGCCGGCTAGCAGGGCAGCTGCCTTACGCTTCTTGGCGGTAGGTGTCTCCGCCATGTTGCTGGCCAGCGAAGACATTTTGCTGGCGTGTGTGACTGAGTTCACTGTCCTACCGTCTATTTCACTTCTGTATTCCTAAATATTCTGTGCTACAGCACTGTACAAGCGCCAGGCGAGGACTTAACTTTAACACCCTAGCAATACTAGAAAACTACTTTTTGTTAGTGTGCTGTGAGTCCACAGAGAATATTACTTGGTCTAGTAATCACGGCAGATAATAATGAATAGCTAATTTTGCTTAGTTACCCCTGTATTTATATTTAATTTTTCTAGGTTTGTTTGCCACAATGCTGGTTGATCAAGAGAACTAGAGAGTAGGGTGGACAAAATTATTATAGTAGCAGTGAATTTAAATGTGGGTAGTTTTTTTCCCCTTCGAGTTTTCAACTCTCCGGTGCTGGGAACGTTTCAGTGTCCGTACTCAAAAGTTATGTATAAAGTTAAGGTACATTATTTTACTATCGTTCTTCACACATCGCTCTCCAAAAGTGCTTACTATTCCATGGACAGCCAATAGTGTAAACAAGCACTTAGAAATACTTGGCTCGGGTGCTACTATTTTTTGTTTATGTACTCTTGGACACTTCTATACACAGGATATGTGATTATTGTTGACATTTCTAAGCAAAAAATTTGTTGAAAAACGCAAGCCTTAATTTTTAACACTGAACGTAAAATAATAATAATAAAAAAAAACATCCGTTTTGCATATGTTAAGTTTCCCGTGTTTCTATGTGTGACTTAGGTCAAAACCAATAACTTCGAGCTTTTGTGCATTTTGAATGTTTTCACTTCTGACTCGTGTAAATAACCGGCTGTCTCGTCAGCGCGCCAGAATGTCCGGCAACACTTAATAGCCTGTCATATGAAAGTCGCGCAAATTTCATCAGATCGCGTAAGCATAAAAATTACAAAGTATGTGTAATTGTCTCGATAACTGGTTTACATGTAGGCCTAGATATAGCTAAATGAAGAGAGGTTAAAACTAACTGGTATCCGTACGCAGTTATCCAGTGCAGGTGCTTATAGTTACATACCTAATGAAAGTTCGTAAAAGAAACCGTCTCACTTTCCCTTCAGCCTCTACTTATATCCTCTCCCCTCCCCTTTCTCCACAATTCCCAATATAAATTACTTGTATGTACTTTCTCTAACTATCCGGTGGCGGCTAGCTTCCTTTTCCCAGTTTTTTTTGTGATCAGTGTACAGTTTACGGTAAAATAAATACCTTAAGGAGAAGAGCCAGATGCTAAATTTTATTTATTAACTAGCAGTGAGCCCGCGTCTTTCCTCGAGTGTATTATTCATATGTTTCGTGTAATGTAAACAGTAACTTTGTCAAAAATATTGGTTAGTGGTTATACTCTCTTTTTATGTCCTATGTACCTTAATCTGTTTCAAACAAAGATTCTTACGCCGTACACAATCATAGTAACTCCCATCGCAAATCAATCACTTTTAAATAAAATTCTTACACGTGATACAAACCCGAAACCCATCATACCACAGACTTATGTAATAGGCCTACCCGAACGAATGCTTCAAGGCAGGCCATAATTCTTCTTTCGTATGTACAGGTCATAGGATGTGCAAAAAAACTTTTTGAATTATTTCTCCATGGTAATTCTCACTTTTCGGGAGACTGTAACATTTTACTGCTTTTCACATCCTTAATTTTCAAATTTCATAAAATCCTGAATTTAGTTTTTAGATATTTACATTATCTTCATTCTTAGAAAAAATCATCTCTATATCTTAACTGGTATAAGAGGTACAAATTATTAATTGGAAACACGGTTTTTTAACGGCTTTCAAGTACGAATTTCGAAAAATTCTGAAATTGCTTTTTAGATATTTATGTATGCTGTATTTTAAAGCAAAGACCATTTCAATATTGCAACTGGTTTAGGAGACACTGAGGATTAATAAGAAAAACATGTTATTTTTTTTAACGATTTAAGAGTTGGAATGACAATCAATTCTTAAAATACTTTTTAGATATCTGCGTAAACATCATTTTAAAGAAAAAATCACCCCAGTATCTTAATTGGTTGCAGAGAAATTAAGGATTAATGAAAAACACATTTTATGGCTTTTCATCGCCTTAAATTAAAAATTTTGCAAAATAAAATAAATACTAATATGCATTTGTTTGGGCAATATTTTGCAGTTAAGAGTTTAATAATAGCTTTTCCGGTTAAAAGATATCAGGGATTCCTTGAAAACATATTTCACACCTTTAAATTTATAATTTCGAATAATTCCTTCTTAGTGGGTGCCTACGGGCTAAGAGGAAGCTACATTTAAAATTTCACGGTTCTATGTTCAGCTATTTGGGCTGGGCGATGATTGGACCTGTAGGCCTAATCATACTTGAAAGCTATCCTGTAGTTCCCTTACAATAATTCTAAATGACAAATAAGTTAAAGGTTCCGTTGTTAAATATGTCAGGCAGTTTACCAAGAATATATATTATGTCTTTGTCAAAGAGAACATTTTGATAATGCAACTTGAATATATGCTATGGCTCGAAAACTGAAAATACAAGTAAATTATCTAACACTCTCCCTTAAGTAAGATATTGTTGAAAGTTTTCCCATCGGCGTTGCCAGGTGAGTCAATTGCAATGCTAAATGTATTAGTTCATTTACAGGCACATCGAACGTATCTGTAAAAGTAAAAATGTGTGACAGAATTGGTACTAAATATGCAAAGTACTTGACATTTACAGTGATATAATAGTTTGATTAATATCTGTCTTCATCGCAAAATTAAGTTGTCAATCACGTAACTCGCCAACAAATTCCACATACAATCTTTCCCACTCTCGATATTTGCACTATAAAAATACCCAACCCTCACATCTATTCTTCGGACGAATCTCGCTCTAACGTTTTAGCAATCCCGTAGTCCCACTATTTTGTCAATCGTAAGTCACCAACCGCGGTATTTATAGCTAGCGCAACCCTGCCTCCATGGTTCTTCGCACTCCCAGTGGCGTTGATAAAGGGAGCGCATCTACAGGATGTCTAAGCAAATATGTGCGAAATTAAAGTTGGAAATCTGGCTGCTACACTGAGAATTTTAATATTAATGTCGTAAGGTCTGCGAGGCCAGCGAAGAAAAATTTGGACGTACACATATTAACTCGAACAAATATGAATAATAAATGTTACAAACTCATAACAGTAGCTCACCAATCATAATCAAGCATGGAAACTGTGTACGGCATCTGCCGCACTCGGTATGTAGAACATCCCCATCGGGCGTTGCCCATTACTAGGAAAGAAAAATTTCGCGAGCTCAATGATCCTCATGTTAGGCTCTACTGTTCTACGCATATTCATGTCCCGTCAATTCGTTTACTGTTTGCTGTTTGTGTGTATCAGCTAACGGAGCAAATGGTCGGCGCTGGAGTGTACACAGGACAGTAGATTCTAACTTGTAGAACTTTGAACTTAACGAAGTATTCCCTTTCCTACCTATCACATCACATGTTGCAACAATTCTGCAACCAAGTCCCTTGACTGTGTCTATGGGACGATTTCATGGAAATAATTAAGTGTAGGTATATACGTGGGGTGACCTCTCAGGCCAATGTAACCGTCACATCAAACATCAAATACAGCGTCTAGGAAATGCATCAAAATGATTGCAGGAAGCTACGTATATACGCGCTTGTGCTGTGGTACTGTAGGCTTGTCAGAGCTATACCTTCCGAACGGTAGGAGTACCACAGACACAACATGGGTAGAGATGATGGTATATCGCGAAAATGTTTTGTGTCAACATAGCCTTGAAAACACTGACACAACGTAGCTGTCTGCAGACCAATAACATGCATTAAATATTAAAATAGCGGCATTCTTATTGGCTCAGTCAAATAGGGCAGTAGCTCCACGTACAAGGAAAAGCCGGTAATCTTTTGATAAGCTGAACGTATGTTGAAGCCTAGCAAATAGTCAAGTTTTTCCGCGATAAACCATCATCTCTAAACGTGGGTCATCTACATGTTGACATACATGCCATTTCGGTGGTCTCGCAATTATGTTTTCTGTGTCAAAATGCTCAGTGTGGTGGGCAGTGTTTCTAATTTACTCTTTGCGTGCTTTTAGAAAAGAAAAAAAAAGAGTGTATATGAGCTTTGCCAACAACCAACCGATAACGACGGCGAATGTGTTAGTAGTTGTAGTCATGAGTAGAGCCCCGGAAATTTCGCGGATTCAACTGAGGAGAGGTTGGATTTCTAAGTCATGTACATGTTGGAAACTATTTCGATCGGGTCATTGTTTAATAAACGTGACCTTGCGGACTCTTAACCAATGGCGGACATGCGTAAAAACGCTCACGGACTCCTGCGCTACATCGTCAAATGTTCAAATGCTCACTCACTGGAGCAGCAGCCAATGAACAAATATAGCTGAGGACAGTGCACACAGGACTGTGGAGTCTAGCCTGCTGGACGTTGAACCCGCGAAATATCCGGGCCTCTAGTCATGAGTGATAGTTACGGACACTAAAAATGCATATTTTATTTTGGGCACAAGCTAGATTGGAAACAATTATAAGTTCATTTTGTTTGCTGTTAGTCCTTGACTTATTTGACACCTCCTAGAAGGCGCTGTGCCGATAATAAAGAAGTAATTAAATGCAGGTTAAGTCATGTAGTATCACTGTCAACGAGCAAGCCAATGAGCAGCTGTTGTCTGCTTCAGTGCACATATTCTTGGAGGTTAGAGTACAGGTCAGTGGAACAACGAATTGTGCCGGTCTCTGGCGATAGTCTTTGTAATTTTATGTTCAGGATGAGACATGACGGTGTGTTTTAACGTATGCCGGATATACTATAAAGAAAGTAAACAAAAGAGGTACTTTCAATTTATCCGTGAAGTGACAATAGCAGCAACTCTACTCTCAAAAATTACTTTTAAAATTAACATCTCTTTAAATAAAATTTAAAATAAACTTTAAAATAAATGGTCAATACACTGTTCTGAGTTTCGTTGCATGACGCCAATTAGTTATTAATTTATATTTTAAAAAATCCAATTTTAAAAAATATTTTATGGTAGGCCGTATATTTTTTTATGCGCTATCACCGCGCTAGGCTAACACACACCGTCCTGATTCACCTGTATAGATACGATGTTGTGCATTATGTGCATGTCTCGCAAGCAGAAGCACAGCAGTTGAAGACTCTCGCGAGGTTCGTGGGCTTTGTATCGTCGACAGCTAGATCGTGAGATCTCGAGACACAACCTGACACATTGAGAGGAAATGGGAGGGGAATCGGCCATTGCCTTTATTAAGGAACTGTCCCAGAATTCTCACAGGGTAGTTCCAGGAAGTCACGAAAACCCAAAATTAGAGAATAGAACCTGGATCCTTTCGAAAGTGATTCCAACGTGTTACATTTTCGCCACCTCTCTCGGTAGTTATTACTTGTACCATTTGATACATCGAGTTTTCCTTTTATCTAAATCCGTAAGTACTCTGTGCGTCGTAATACGACTGTCTGCTTAAGGGGGATTGATCCCTGTCAGATCGGTTTTACGGTTTTTCTTATAAATCAGGGAATAGACACATTGTTTTACTTTTTTCACGCTACAAGGCATAGTTCATTGTTTCATTCACTTTTTGGAATCCATATGGCATATTTTCTGTTAATGTTGCGGCATCTGTAGTCGCTCCCGTAAATAAAGCAATATTTCCTTTTCAGCTGTTTCCCGTTGCAAAATAATGAATACATTATGGTTCCAGCAATTACAGAAAATCGATTAAGTTTGTATGTATGCCTTGTCGCGACAAAAATTTTGATACATCGACTGGAACAGAAGTTACCGAGAAGAAACAGATAAATCCAAGGTGGTAGGGATCAATACCCCTTAACCTGGAAACACTGGTGAAAACACGCATCAACGTGTGCCTTGAAGGGTTAGTGTAACGAGGGATGTATCAGTGTTACCGAGACGCGCGAGGATTCGCCTGGAACCGAAAAATGGAAAAGACCGATAGGTTGAAGGGGAAACCACCTCCAGTGCAACCGATGGATCGAATCCACGACCTCCCGAGAGAAAGTCAGAAACGCCGCTGCGGGTTCAGACACAACTCGGTGGGTTAGCTGAGGTAACGCCTGGAATGGAGAACCGGCGGAGTGCGACGGTTGGGGAGTTTGGAAACACCTCAAAGGCCGTTGCACACTGTACAGTACTCGGTTATCTGCTCAACTTCGTCACTGAATTTCTCTAATCTGTTCCACGAACGAGTGACAGTTCTGTGGGTGATGTTCAGTGGCGTGTTGTGACTGTTACAAGGTAAACTTTATTTGATCTTAAGGGCGTGGTTTATCTCAGTTTTCAACGTCTTTTTTATTTTTATATTTGTACCATCCCCCCCCCCTTATTTTAAACATAAATTGTGATTAAATCTTTCTCTTAGGAAATTTTTGTATATCTTATAGTTTTTGCGTAAGTGTTGAAATTTTTAAATTTTCGTTTCAGAATTCAGCGTTTTTTATGAAATACACAAATATTTTATTTTTGTTGTAATGTATGTCAAATCAAAGCCTAAAACATTGTTATACACTGTGAATTTTTTTGGTTTGGTATGTCAGTTGGTTTTAGTGGCGTACATAAAACCGCAAAGTGTAAATTTTGACGTTACGACTCATTATACAAAAACTATGAGAGATATACAAATTTCCTAAGAGAGATTTAATCACAATTTATATCTAAAATAAGGGAAAAATATGTCGTACAAATATTAAAAAAAAAAAAAAAAGACGTCGAAAACTGAGGTGAACCGCGCCCTTAACGGCATGTTGTTTAGTTTCTACTGTTTTTGTGGTAACTATTTTTGTAAAACTTAAATGGGATCAGTTTTCAAAAATATGTCTGGCAGTTTTGTTTAAATTTGGATTTTTCCGTAATTGCTAATTTTTTCGAAGCAAGAAGTTATACGGTTTCGACTAATAAGTCAGTTAACTAAAATTTCGTAAATTACATAATTAGCTAAAACCGTAGTATTTACTGCCTTGAAAAAAAAAACAGCCAACATGGAAAAGACAATTTTAAACAAAACTGCCAGGCAGAGTTTTGATATCTGCTCTCGTTTTGGCGGAAAAAAATTAATATCACTAAAAGAGTAGATACTAGAGAGCTTGACCTTAACTGTACTTGTTTACTTTCTCTTGTACAGGCCAACCTCTCAGACATAGTTGTGCAGCGGACGTCAAACTATGTGTACAATGAGTGCCTTGCAGCTAACTTGTGAGTGGTCGCATTGCAGTCTCTTAGACCCAGGTGTATGATTGTTATTGGTTACTGCTGGTTGCACCGAGACTGTCCAGTACTGAGCAAACACCAGCTCACCTTGCAACTAGTCACCACACGCCACTGTTGGCCGACAATACCGTGGCCTGCCGCGGAGGATACTTCTGTCCAGAAGTTGAAAGTTCACGGTAGATTGACCAACCTCCTATAAAGAGATCACACACATAAATCACACCTCACCGAGGTTCGTGGCCAATGTAATTACCGGTTGCGCACTCTTTTGTACAGTACAGTCACCAAATAATAATGCGAATTTTGCAGGTCCTCATCAATACAGTTTGGCATATTCTTGCAGCGGTTAAACTACTCGCCAGTCGCTACACCACAATCGTGAAAGCTCCCACGAAGTGCAAGATACATAGTAGCACTTAACAGTGCATTGTTCGTAGAAGACTTGAAGTGCAAGATACGCAGTAGGACTTGCAAGACACGTCCTGGGAGCTTTGTTGCAGCACTAGCAGGCAGACTGGGAGGAGGCGCGGTTAAAATTCTTAGAAGAACCGCCACCGCCTCCCTTCCGCTATAAAAAGCTAACGTCATCGTTCCTGATGCTTAACGCGTCTGCAGTCAAGGTACTGTCGCTTAGGCTACATTGTAATAATCATTTTAACCGCTTGAGCGCCTGTGACTAGCGACCGGAAAAGATGTTTGCGCCAGCTACGTTCCACATCTGCAGCTCTACTTCAATGTCATAGACTGTGTGTATTTGTACCTACACGTCTTATTTGACTGTGGCTTCATATCAAGAGCATTGCGACACCACAGATCTGTGATTTGTGGGTAGAAAAATCAAATCACTGACCATTAAGAAGAACTACAGGTGTTCACATAAAGCATATAATCTATATGGTGACAAAAATTTTTCGCAAAGATTTTCTGTCCCAATTTCCTGACTTTCTAATCCAAATATCTAGGTGCGGATGTCACAAGTTAAGAGTGCGTGGTACATAATTCAGCGCTATAAGCACCAGTTTAAGTTTGTAGGTTTCTCGAAGAGAGTTTGCAGAAATAAAAAGAAACAGCAATCTTAGACAATAGTTTTTGCAAACTTTCTGAGCAAAAATTTTTCTCGAGTAACACATTCCTGAAGAACGTTCTCTGACGACGTAATATCGTACATTTAAATGCGGCGCAAGAGATCACGCTTAACAAGTGTATCATTTCAGGTAAATGTTTGCTAATAAAGTTGGCAAATATAATTATCAAAGATTGTTGTTTGCAGTTTTTCTGAACTGACATTCTAAAATTGTAGATCCCAATGGTAGAACTCAGCGCTTATTTATCTACCACACCCTCTTAAGTGAGTGAGAGATTTTGTTCAGCGCTTAACATCGAGGTCTTTAGCAGGAGGGGGTGGCATAATGTGAGAATGGAGCAGCACCGGAATGAAACGGGAAACGGGAGATCCCCGAGAAAACCCGCCGACCAGCAACATCGTCCGGCATGATTCCCACGTGCGAAAATCCGGGGACCGACCCCGCCGGGAATCGAACCCGGATCGCCTTGGTGGGAAGCGAGAGGTCTGACCTGTCGGCCACCACGGCCCCACGCCCTCATAAGGCTGGTACATTAGATATAGTTGTATCTCTTTTCCCCTAAGTGTATTGTCATTTCTGACGGGAACGATATCTAATAACGCATAAAGAAAACGTATTTTGTTTAAATTCAACGTTTTGTTTTCTTCTTACTGCAAGAGGTCAGTCGATTAATCACTACAGATGCTGTACGTATTCCGCTATTCGACTTGACTATGTTTACTGTTTGTTTATTTTGTGCCTGGAGTACAGAAAGTACTATATGACGCCTGGTTTGTTAAGGACTACATCGCTAAATGGAAGGGTTCTTATTTGTTATTTTGCACAAAATTCCGTTTATTTAATTGGTCTCTCACGTTTTTTGTTCAATAGCAGGTGTAGTTAATATGTAATGCACTTGGGATAAATATATGATTAATACTTTTGTGGTAGTAGATCAACTCACGAATGAAAACTGGAAATAACGATTTATATCATCTTAGAAAACCAGCCCTGTGTCTTCTGTTCACAAATACACATAATTTTTTTGTTGTAAAATGTCAGCGTGTACGGAATTGTTGGGGGGGGGGGGGTAAAATGAATACTTCCCATAAACTAGTGGAGATAATATACGTCCTTCTTTTTATTTTCATTCTATGAATTTTTTTGCTGTGTGTGGTATTTTACTGTCCAAGGAAATGGCGCATTTGTGATCATAATATATCTGCACTTGCGTGTTGCACAAATATTAAATAAGTACGTGACAATACCCAAAAGAAAGAAGCTAACTCACTGTATAAGACTAGGACTAGCTTGCAACTGTTTGCGACAGCTGGCTGCTAATTTCTTCTTTTGCTCACTTCCATGCGCAAAGATTAAAGAGTGCATAGTAGATAAATAAACGCTGAAAACCTCAATTGATTTCTACTCTTTTTTCGAAGTCAATATGGATAAAATAATGAATGACAATCCTAGATAATGGTATTTTCAAACTTTATGAGTAAATATTTATCCAAAATTACTAATTCGTTACGCGTGATCTCTTGCGCCGCCGTTAAATGCACGAGGTTCCGGCGTCAGATATTGTGCCTCAGAAGTTCGTAACACTGGAAACAATTTTGTTTAAAACGTTGGTTAAAACTTTTGCCTAGGATTGCCATTGATCTTTGAAAGAACTGTGCAATGGGAGTGCATGACTGGATTTATTTGCTTGGACATACTCCATTGCGAAATAATTGACAGTCATTTATTTCGCAATGGAATATGTCCAAGCAAATAAATCCAGTCAGAATTGCTATTGTTTGATTTTCGTAAATTGGCTTCAAGAAACCTACAATTATAGATTAATGCTTTTAGCGTTGAATTATGTACCACGTCCTCTTAAGGCTGATTTTGTACTCATCTACACTCTACATCAATGTAGTTGCTGATCAAGTTCTACACTTTAAATTAGAAATAATAGAAATTGCTACAGACCAATGAAATAACTATCAATAAATACTTCTTTACTGGAACCTGGCAAACGTGTGTTGATAATTTCGCTGACTGAACGTCGCTAATTTTACAGCGATTGTGAATAAGTTTATGTGAACTCCGAGGCTGTGAATTTCGTACACACCACATATTCTCCTATCAGCGGCAGCCTGTTGAGTAACACTTTTGTCTGTGATTGAGATCACTTTTTGTGCGTATAGTGTTAAGCGACAAATTGTGAACTCCTGGCGATTTGTACGAAGCCTCAAATATGTACAAACTTCTTTAAAATCATAGTGTACAGAAATCAGATGAGAATGGTATAAAAACATTCCGGCCAATTTATAGGCCCTTCTGATTTACTGTTACGTGGTAGGTTGTCATTATGCGTTGACTGACTGGTGGACCAAAGAACCGGCCTGCGGCCAGATCGGCATTTCTTTAAAATACCTACTTGCCCAAGCGTCAGAAGTTTTACATTGCATAAAACGTCTGAACTATACAGACGCTGAAGTTTGTGTCCCGAGTAAAGACTTCCGGGAGTTGTTTGTCAGTAGGACTGTGAGTACTGTGAGCTACTTGTTCTCAGTTCCAGGTGAATCCTCGCGCATCACCGTAAGACTGTTACATACCCAGTTACAATAACCCTTCGAAAGCACACGTTGATTTTTTTTTTAACCAGTGATGCCAGGTTAAGCCGACAGTTACATTACGACGCACTGAGTACTTACAGATTACTTTAAAATCTCGATGTATCAAATGGTACATTTACAAGTAATACCTACCGAGAGAGAGGGTAACACTTTGGAATCATTTAGTCAGTTTTTAGCCATTTTGAGGGGTTCCGAAATGACCTTTCTAAAGTAACGTGATATTTTGGAACCACCATTCCGAAATCGTTTGAAAGTGTTTGTTCTTTTCGTAAATGCACACATTAGAAACACGTTGAGAAGTTTCTTAGAAAAATGTGTTCTGATAGCACGCTGCAACGCTGTTTACACGGCAGGCAGGCAGTCGCCTTAAGAAAATCTCTGTCCGTAACCACGCGTATTCGAAAGGTGACTCTGGCTGGCGTGTATTTGTCTTCCGTGAAGTTGACCACGGAAAAAAAAATAACTAGACGCATTTCGTTTAAAAAGCTCACTAAACAATGCAGTATGTAAAACAGTAGCCACGAAAACCGAATTATTTTTGCTTTGAAAACATTTTAGGAATAATTTTATAAATTCACACATTTTAATTCTTAAATACGTTTTACTCTCTTTGACTCGTGTATATTAATGATTTGGACAGCGGCAACTATTATTATTACTGTTATTTTGTTTGTGTGGTGGGAGAATCTACCAGAACGAGAAATACAGTTGGAAGTGGATTATAGAGTATTAAAAAAAACTTTTGGTTAGCTATTAACAAGTTGCTCTATCACAGCGTCGCCTATAAAATAATAATAATAATTATTATTATTATAGATAATAATAGTAATAATAATAATAATACAAAAGTGGTTATGTCGCTAATTTTTTTTCGTCGACACAAACATTCTAGGCAGATAGTTGAACAAGACTGTTCTTACATCTTAATTTCAAACTTAATTTCACGTTTAACTTGGCTCTCCAGTAATGTGAGCCACTAGTTTGACAGTATAAATATCGAGAGTCAAGTTCTACGCAAAAGATCTTAGTCGCATCACATCACTAAAGGCAGTCATCGCAACTGGAAGCGTGTAGGTTTCCGCCGTTCCCTGAAGACGGAGTGTAAGAACGGGGAGAATCAACGGCCAACAGCAACGCCCACCGTGTTTGGCATGTGCGAAAAATCAAGATCGACCTCTCCAGGAGCGGAATCTATGACCTGAAACCCAATTTTAGACAGTTTATTAAATAACGTTAGAAAACTTGTCGCGAAGATATTTATAGTTAACACTACATTTGTAATACTATAAGTAGAGAGACTGTACAGGAAAAATTGGCTGTTATGCTTTGCTGCAACGTGTTGTATACAACAGTGAAGGCTTCGATATTGGCTGTCGTAGAAGCACTGCTATCTTCAACATGCCCAGTTAGAAGCCAATAGGTACATCACAGAACGTGTGTGATTTGTCCGGGAACTGTTCACACGTGTCACGAATTGCAGAATCAATAGAGCCACGATTTTATAGGGAAAATATTTTTGCACCATTTGGTTTCAATGTGTCGTGTGCATATCTGCAGCTCTGCTACATTGTCTGTGATTCGATGATTTTACTCTCACTTGCCTTGGCAAATAACATACGTACGGTGTCACAATAATCCTAATCTGATTGGTGCAGTCAAATGAGAAACGTGTTTGAACAAAGACACGCTGTCAGTAATCATGAAGCAGATATGCCGATGTGTACGTGAGACACTGAAACAAAGTGGGACAAAAATATTTTTGCGACAAAATCGTCGCTCTATTCATCAGTAGTATGATAGAGATGCTACAGTTTATAGAAGGCTACGTTGACTAAATATTTTCACGTTTTCCCAGTATCTCTAATCACACGGTCACGGCCATTGTTTTCCCGAAATCGCTCCAGGCGAATACTGGGATGTGTCTTTAATAAAGGCCATAGCCGACTCTTCTCCCAGCTCCTGTCATTGTAGCAAGTTGTGTGTCACGTCTCTAATGACCTCGCTGTCTACAAGACGTAAAGCCCACTTACATTCACAAGTTTAAGAACATTTCGCACACTGTGAAAAAATTTAAGGTAAATTTACTCTACATGTAATGGAAGCTAATTACCTCTACAAGTGAGGGAAGATTACTCGACACGTGTCAAGGATAGTTACTCAACTGGTAATGTAATGTTTCATTACATATTGGCGCAGTCCTCTAGGACAACTTGACATAACGCGCGAGCGAAACTTCCGAGTGGTTTGTGTGGCGAATACACTACCTTGCGGAAATTTCCACACATATTCGGAAATCAGATTTCCCTCTCAAGGTTGGGGAATATTACCATACATATGATGAGTAACATTACTAACATTTTTTACAGTGCACGTTTCGCTAGGAAGAGTTAGGAAATAACCCAAGCCTCGTTACAATGAACGAAACGATAGGGTGACCAAGTTTGTATGAATTTCTAGCTGCTTCTATATAGTTACATTAGAACAAAAATGACAGTAAACATTCGAGTGCCAACGTTTATTTTCAATGTACGCCCATCGGGAACAAGAGTGCCGTCGTCTGGCTAGAAATACTTTACGCGTACGAGGTCAAGAGGCACCGAAACATCAAGGACGTTCCAGAACTCGCGTCGGTTACATCGCAGCCTCTAAACACAAGACACTGAACTGTCTTTCCGTTGTCGGCTTAAAAATCAGTGAAAATGCCACTTTAGGTTGTGTTCGCCTTCGCGAAATGAGCATTTGGAACATAGACTAAAACTATCATTCTGTCACGAAGACATTCTTAAGGCAACGATCCATAACTTATACTGCTTTTAAAGTAATTTTTTTTTAATCCTAAGCGAGATCATATATCGAAAAACTGTTGCACAGTTTTTGTTTAAAACAGTGCATACAATGTTAACTAATTTTTTCGAGACAAAATACACAATGGTTTAAACTAATTGTGCAATTAAGGAAATTCCCATTAATGAACAAATTACCCAAATCTATGTAGGTTTTTGTCTAGAAAAAAATTAGAGCACATAGTAAGACTATTTTTAAGAAAACTGTGCAACAGTTTTTCGATATCTGCTCTGGTTTAAGAATAAAAAGCAAGTTATTGTGAAAGCAATAGAAATGATGGATCTTGGACTTACGCACTATATTCGCAAGCAGGCAAGCTCTGCCCAGCGTCTGTCGGCCAGGACAGACAGCGCCTATAAAATGGAGATATCTGACGCGTGCCAGATGTTCTTCCTGCACTGGGCGTCTGCCAAGCTATCTCGCGACATACAAGTGCCAGCTGACGAAACATCGTTGTGATGGCCGTAGTTCCTCGACCAGAATAACTAACTATACAGAGGCCGAACTGTTGTCTGAGGTTGGTGCCGTCTCCGGCCACACAGCACAGCAAAACGGTACAGCCGTCTTTAAAAACAAACTGCCCTTACGCTTAACATCACCTTCCAGTCTCTACCCTAACACAAACGGAAAAATAAAGACTACATATAAATGTTGTAAATTATTTGCAAAAAATTTGCAGCCAACTACAAAGGAACTGTCGTCTATATAAAAATGGATTAAATAGTGTTTAAACGTCGATAGGAACAAATTGTATTAAGGTTATCAACCACGGTCTGGACACTCGCCTATCTACCAATGTATTTTGCTTGAAGACCCCTTGTTGCAGTTCACCAAGTTACCGAGAATGTTGTGCGTCATTGCAGCGCCAAAGACGCACAACACACTCGGTAACTTGTGAACTGCAGCCAAACAACAAGATGGTCAAGTTTCCAGGTGAGTGTCCAGACCTGTTCTTCTACGGTCGTGTTATCAACAAAATCAACATTGCTACCACCATAGAAAATGTTACAGTTCTGAGGATACTGTATATTCTGTTTGCGTGCAGACTTTCCGTTGTTGGCTGACCTATATCGGACTTTCAGGGATGATCAACGTAATACTGAAGATAAAGGAATGCTGCGTGGCCATCTGATTCTTTTAATGTATTGTAGCGGAATTTTCTTGCTTACAAATTACAGTAAAATGCCCTTTTTGGGTACTTTTAATTTGGACGAAATGAACATTGTAAACACGTCTTGGCGACGAAAATCACAATTTCTAAATGAAAACCTTCCTACGTGTTGTCGACGGCAAACGAAATTCGAAAAGGTCGCTCAGTTCAATAAAAAATATATAGGACTGAAGCTCTGCCCGCTGTCTGGCGATCGGTGCACGATTTGTTCACGAATCGATCCATCGAGAATTCAAACAGCTCAATGGCATATACTGTACTTGAGATACAACTACTGGGATTCTCGAACCCTTCAAGTAGAAGTTTTCCCTTAAATATATGTCCCATTTCTGGCGACACATGCCGTCTCTGGGGGAGAGGGGGGCATTTTCCCCGGGTGTCACATTCTAAGGGGCCTTACTTTTTAATTTAAAATATTAATTATTTATAGTTAAAAATTAATGGTGAGCTTTTGCAAAAGTTTCCATTAAACAGTGATGGTTGCTGTGAAATATATTCTTAAGTGTAAAGTGTGTGTAAAGGCAACGTCGTTGATGCAATATTACCGAGATCAGCGCTATGACAACGTAGCCAACATGTTAATAAAGCTTAAGAGTGTGTGGAAGATAAATAAACGCTAAAACATAAATTGATTTCTAATCTTTTTTTTATCGAAGCCAATGTGGATAAAATGCTCGATGACAATACTAGATAATGGTATTTGCCAACTTTATGCGTAAATAGTTATTCAAAATTACTAATTCGTTACGTGTGATCTCTTGCGGCGCAGTTAAATGCACGAGGTTGCGGCGTCAGAGATTGTGCCTCAGAAGTTCCTAACACTGGAAACTATTTTGTTTAAAATGTTGGCTACAACTGTTGTCTAGGATTGCTATTGTTTAACTTTCGCAAATTGACTTCAAGGAGCCTACAGTTATAGATTAACGCTTTTAGCGTTGAATTATGTACCACGCCCTCTTAAGGGCTTACAAGCGTGCATTATCATTGCATTTATACTGCCCCGAGCATCACATTCTCATAAAGTGTCTGTTGTAGGCGTGAAAACAGTGGCACTTCAGAGAAATTTTTTGCTAAGGTTGGTAGAAGCACGAGACGGCCGGCCGTGCCGATAGTCGGAGCTCGCGTCGTCGTGACGTCCGGGCCAAACAAACCCTCGAGGCGGATATCACGTGCGTTACTTTCCACCCGCGCAGCCGCCTCTCCAGCGTCAAGTACGTGCCTGTGGGTGCAGCATTTCCTTATCGGCTGCCGGACAAAAAACTTCTCGTTTATGTCGTTCCTGTAGACAAGGCGTCTTTTGTCCAGCCGAGTAACGCTTCCCGAACCCCCGTTTCTGCATTGTCTGTCACACGGTGTGTGTGTCAGGGAGCGGCAGTCTGTATCGTTGGCGTGGTTTCCTTGCCTGGATCGGAGAACAAACAGCACGGAAGGTACTACACTCTAATTCTGAATTACTGAAGATTCACTGATTCACGCAGATGGATGGAGCAGTTTCAACAACTGAATCAGTCAGAAACACTGAAAAAAGGAGTATATTTGTAGGTACCATACTTCTGTTAAAATAGGGACATCAAAACAGTTTGGTTGTCCCTATTTTAACAGAAGTATGGTACCTGCAACTATACTCTTTTTTTCAGTGAACCACTGTGAAATCGGAGACTATTTACTGATTCCTCATAAAGTGTGCGAGCATTCCACAAGTTAATTAGTGAACGTCCACAGATTTTCCAGTAATTTTTCACTGATTCAATAAGTGAAAACTGTTCTTTGAAAACAACGGGAAAAAACTGTGAAAAATTCACTTATTATTTTGTGAGATGTTAGCACTCTTACATACGAAATCAGTGAATATTCCCTAATTAAACAGTGACTACTTTCATTGATTCAAATTTTTGAAACTTGCTCCATCCATGAGCGTGAATCAGAGAATATTCATTAATTCAGATTTAGAGTGTACGGCATAGTCGTCTCTATAGGAAGACCACGGCTACAACTTCCTCCGGGTTAAATACTGAATTTGAAATAAACAATTGCCAAAGTGTTTTGAAAATACACAACACAACATACGTGTGAGGGGAAGGGGGAGTGACTTTCCTTGATCCAGTCTCGAGGATGTTGTTACTCTCGCGGCAAGACAAGTTAATGTGGCTTCAGCAAGGCTCGACCGCAATTTATTCTCCCGCGTGTTACGTTTCAAGGCCGCTGAACTGGCGCGGTGGACACCCTGTCGCAAAAAAAAAAAAAAAAACTTCATAAACTCATCCTTGTACACTGGAAAATGTGTTTCTCTGCTACCTTCTAAGACTATTAAAATAATCTATAAGATACACATCAGAAAACTGTGAAAAGGCTGCGTGTAATTAGCAGATGTTCACTCTTTTTTTTATATAGTAGGCAAATTATTGTAACACTTTTTTTTGTATGGTTTACATCTTGATATCGCTAATAATGTTTAAAAAAATCTTAGTTGTTTTAAACACGGTTTTTGTAATATTGCGAAGCTACGAAATGAATACACGGATTTAAAAGCGAATATCCCTCTTACGAACTGAGGCAGGCTATAAAGTTGCAATATTTCGGACGTGTTTCTGAACTGCCTTTATATATATTCCGTCTTCTAACTTCGCTCCCGAAGATGTTAGTGTACAGGAAACTTTGAAACGTGCATGGCAAGTACCTACGACTGACATCGAAATACGTAAAAGTACTTTATTATTTGGTAAACTAACTATGATCATCTGACCATTTAACTGACAAAGTTCAAATTGCAACACAGTCATATATTTATATTTTGATTAATGGAGAGTTTTTGTTGAAGTTATTTGTGAAACTGAGCATAGTCACATAGCTTAGAGACAAATGTATCTCAATGATGTGGGTGAGATAAACGAGGTAGTTTTTCTCGCCATTGTTGTCTCTGAAAACAACAGAAAACTGTCGACAAGAAATAACCTTATATTACTACGCACTGCAGATATGCTTGCTTTCATTTACGAAAGAACGCCGGCAATGCGTAAAAATGGGGACAGAACGTGACAAAAAAAAAAAAAAAAGCTAACTGCGTGTGCTCGTTTCGTAACTAGACTTGTACAGTGAAGCGAGAGCAGTTTCGCAAATGAATTCCGCGTTATCATCGAGGCAGCCAGCTTGTCTGCCGGTGACGGCGAGCGAGTGGAATTCCGAAGCGGGATGTGTTCATTTTACTTGACAAATTGCAAAAATTAAAAGAATACTAAAAGTTTATTCCAATTTCACTAGGGAAATTATTGAGAGGGACAAATTAATCCAATATCCTGTTAGTAGCCACATGTCGATTCTAATATAACAAAATATGATAATAATGATGATAATAATAATAATAAATGTGTTTATAGAAATATGACGAAGTTAAGGCAGTGTACTTTCTCTCACACTTAACAACATAAAACTTTTAATAATATAGATTTTTGCACGATTATTGTCTATAAAGCTAAGCTACAGTGGTTTCAAAAACAAGAGTTACTTATAAATATAGCCCACGAATTTTTGGTGAAAATAATTCTGCAACAATTAGTTTCAGTATCTAATGTGCACATATACAGCTCTGCTTTATGGTCAGAGATTGGCTGTTTTTAACTCTCAGGGCGTCTAGGGTTCTACCCGTAGATCACAGACGTGTGGTGTTACAGTAACCTTGTTCCTGTTGGCTCAGTCAAATGAGCCACGTCTGTGCAATAATACAATCTGCCAACAACCATGAAGCACAGCTACAGATGTGCACGTAATGCATTGAAACAAACTGTTGCAGAATTATTTTCACCAAAAATCGTGGTCTCTTCTTATAAACCTAAGCCAAAATGGGATTTAAAAACTACCTTCTCAGAGCATTAAGGCCACCCAAATAGCAAACATCAACTAGCCCACTTGTGTAAATCTGATTGTGATAAGCAGCCCACAGGCAGTAAACTTTCGGAATGCACCCGTGACCACATGTGGCATACATGGTGCAAAGAGATGATTATTTATCGCGGGAAAACTTGACTGCTGGATTTCAATGCGCGTTCAGCTTACCAGGAGATTACTGGCTTTAGCTTCTACTTGGAGCTGTTGCCCTATTTGACTGAAACAATAAGAATCCCTGTATTGTAATATTTAATGCCTGTTGTTGGTCTGCAGAAAGCTACGTTCTGTCAGAAATACTATCACCGAATCATATATGTTGCAAGAAACTATAGTGTTTTCAAGGCTATGTTGACGCAAAACATTTTCGCGATATACCATCATCTCTAATGATGCATAATTAAATCACCCACACAGTAACCACAAGTGTACAACAAGAATTCCTATTATACTCAGATGCTTGTGGGTTACCATGCTCTATTTTCTACTGTTTTTACGATAGTTAGTTTTTAAGCTTAAACGAGAGCAGATATAAAAAATCTACCTGATAGTTTTGTTTGAAATGTTTTTTGTCGTGACAGATAATTTTTTAAAAGCAAGAAATTATACGCTTTCGACAAAAAAATCAGTCAACCAGAATTTCGTTTAATACATAATTAGCTTTAACCATAGTATTTACTGCCATGAAAAAATTAAGTCAACATGGAGTAGACGAATTTAAACAAAACTGCTGGTAGATTTTAGATATCTGCCCTCGTTTAGGCGCAAAAAAAATTAAAATCACTAAAAAAAATGTATAAACAAGAGATCATGGCCTTAAACACAAAATACAATAATTTTTTTAATGTTTGAAAACGTAAATATTTTACTATAATTTAGGCTCATTTTCAGTTTAATTATGAATAATGTTTTACATCGTGTGAGGAGGATACACGAGACCCAGGTATCGCAGCCCGGATGCTGTTTTATTATCGGGCTCTCGTAGATATCTGCACGCCCTGAAGATGATATGGATTGATACATTAAGGGTGTTCAAATGCGATAAAATCATAATTTGATGTTCTTATGAAATAGTGTTAGTTTTGTAGACAATACTTGTGAGTGCAGTTTCCTCTTACGAAACAATTTTAGCTCTCATAGTTTTCTCATAACAGTGGGTCAAAGTCAAAATTTGCATGTTATGCTGCCATGCAAATAATGAAAACCTATTGACTTACGTGAGTGAAATAATTCACCGTGGAATAACATGCCCTGGGCTACGTAATAGAACATTAAAAAACATCAGTCGAACTAATTTTTTGTTTAAAATAAATTATTGGATTTGCAATTTTTTCTGTGTATCTGCGATTTTTTTTAATGCAGAACGTTACGTTGTGAGGTTTTGTACGTCTGACACAACGTAGCTGCCTGCAGACCAATGACTGACATCAAATATTACAATAGCGGGATTCTTATTGGCGTAGTGAAATAGGATAACAGATCCTTGTACAAGCAAAAGCCAGTAATCTTTTCATAAGCTGAAAGTGTATTGAAATCAAGCAAACAGTCAAGTTTTCCCGTGATAAACCATCATTTCTAGTCGTGCCTCGTTCTTGCATGTTCTTCTTCTGCAGAGAAAGATTGGCGAGCGTCTGTACGCCATTTTGCTGGGACAGAACCTGATTTTCTCACGTGGGAATCGTACCGGACGATGCCGTATTCGGCGGGGTTTCTCGGCGATGTACAATTTCCCCCGTCCCGTCATTCTGGCGCTGCTCCCTTACTAACCTCATATCGCCAGAATTACGTGTTTGTCGCGAAAATATTTTTACACCATTTTTTTTTTTTCAATGTATTACGTGCACATGGACATCTTTGATTCATGGTTATTGTCTTCGTTCAAACACGTATTTCACTTCACTGCGTTGGTTAGAATAAGGTTATTGTAACACCATTCGTCTGTGGTTTGCCACTAGAATCCTAACACGAGTGAGCGTTAAAACGTATGCTACATACCTGCAGTTGTGCACACAAGGCATTGAAACCAAATTGAGCAACACTCTTTTACCCACAAAATCGTTCCTCTACATATCACCCCTCACAAGCGGCGATGGCCTCGCAATTTTTAATTTATGTATTTTTTCCATCATAATTCTTGTTTCAGATTCATTTCTGAAAATTTAACTTCTTTAGAACATAAAACTTGTATTGATAGAATTTCAGCATGACGCCACATGCAATTGTGTATGTTGGTTTTGTTACGGCTAGAGGCACGAGTATTTCGCGTATTGATTCAAGGTCATGGTATTAGGAAAGAAGGTTGGACGCCAAGAACCTATACATAAGTGCAAATTATGTTATTAGATGACAGCTGTTATGACACACCTTTGGAGATTGCAAGCCAGTAGTAAATAATAAAATAATTTGTGGGACTACCCGCTTGTACGGTTAGGAGCCAATGGCAGACCTGCCAACTTTTACGATTTACCCGTAATTTGTACGGGAAATATTAAGTTTTACGATTTTACGGACAAGACTCCAAATCTTACGATTTTTACAAATTGTGTTATTGACGTTTGTTAAATATGTTCTATATGTTCGGTACGTATTATACGTTTATCGTACTTCTGTTGCTAACGCCGTATTACATGCAGTAACA
>PNEQ01078395.1:0-35410 GCA_003012365.1 Medauroidea extradentata | reverse complement strand
CTACGTGCGAAGGTTCAATTTTGACACACAATAACTACAAGGCAGATCGAATTAGTGCAATTTACATGTAGTCGTTTAAAAGGGGTAAAATTGCAGTTCGCTTTACACTTAGGTTCCTCTACAACATCAGCTGACATATCGTCGGTATACTGACATAAGTGATTAAGTCATTAATGTTATTTTGTTTAAAAACACTATTAAATTGTAGATATTAACAAAAAAATGTGGTACGTTTCTATACTGTGACGCAACAGTACGAAATGACGAAAATACTTAAAACTTGGGCAATTGTTCGTGAACAATATATACATATTCCTAGCATTTTTATAATATTATCTCATTTTGACTTTGTCACTTTTGGCAGTAAACCGACGATATATTATCTCCCTAATCTAAGGTTTGGGGCACCAAATACGTTTCCGCTAAACCTTTACCCACTGAAACTTTGTAATATCAATAAAGTTAAAGTGAATATTTTGAAAATATATAATTGAGGGCACCGTCACCAATGGTTGTGCACAGGGTAAACAGATGTTTCTCATTCGATTAACCTCTTACCTTAGATGTCTGTAACTACCATAGAACGTCAAATTGGCAGTTTTATAAATAAGGCCCAGGCGAAGTCGCTGTTAGTGGCAGGGACAAACATAAGACTGCTTTTCGCATGGGCAGCTATAGCTACTTATCCTTCTGCAGAATTAGTTCAACTAGCCGCTTGGACATTCTAACATTTGATGACTGAAGTACCAATCTTGTGCACAAAGAGGTTTTTCAATTAAAGTAAATATTATCAGTTACGAATAATACTCGCGAGCGAAGCCGCGGGGGACTGCTAGTTCGTGTATAAAGGTTACAACACACTGCATGGGACCACAAACATATGAATGAATAATTTCAAGTACATCAGAAGTTCTGTTATTTTCTCTACTTGGAAATTGTGGTCTTATTAATTTTCCTTCTACGCAAGTTTCTCAACTATCTAACAAGTTTTCTTTCTTAAAATCTAGACCTTTACACTTCCTTCTTTCAGAGCAACTTTAAGATCACTTTCATTTACATGGCCAAGTTTGCGATGCCATTGTTTTAGTTTATCTGTTGTGTTATTGCAAAATTCTGATAATATACTTTAATTTTGTGTTCCTACATAGGCCCTAATACAGTTCATTTGCTTTGGTTGCTTTGAGTAAAATGCAATGCTTCCATTCAGATCTTTCACTATGGCTGTGTTCTTATGAAATACGGCATCATAACCTTTGCCTGTTATTTTGAAACCGACAGCAAATTACTTCTCAAATCTGGAACATATAAAGCATTAGAAACCAAGACAGAATTTTCATTATTTATCACGATTTTTGCCGTCACTGTACCGTTTACTGGTGTAGTTTTATCTTTGTATGCTAACATTAATACACCACAGTCATTGTTTTCATTTAAGTTATCAAACAATGTCATGTGCGAAGTACATCTCTATCTAAGCACCAAATTAAATTACTTGTTTGGTCAGTAGAAACTGATGATATACATTTTTCGTTTACCATTAAATGTCATTGATTTTTCGGGTTTTCGTTCCACCTGCATTCATTAGGCGTATTTTAGCGGTTGAATTGTTCACAAGCTGTTAACGAGCGTTTGCAGAAACTGTTTGCATTTACAAGAGATCGCTAAAATTAATTCAGTGAACTCCCAGATAGCACATAAGCTTGCGGCAAGCCTGCAATTGACTTGATTTAGGCTTGCCATTACAAGCCCTATTTGTTAAGTCTGATGCAAGCTTGAGTCAAGCCAATTTTTACAGTTGTATCCTGCCTTGTACGAGGCAAGCTTGCTACAAGCTTGCAGTAACCTTCAATCAAGCTTTCCTCGCATGCTTGCTGCAGGCTTATCGTGTGCAGACTAGTTAGCTTGATGCAAGCTTGATTCAAGATTATGGCTTGACATGACAAGCTTGCTGCAAGCTTACAGACTTGTCATGGCCAGCTTGCATCAAGCTTATTTTGCTATATGGGAAATGGTTACTAACATGGAGTTACGAAATTATGTATTTGCTAATGCCTTATCAGTACTGTAGAAAGCAAAACACTTCTTCACGAATACATTTGTTGAAAAAAAAATTTCTGTCATTATTTTTTACATGTACAACATAATAAATTGTAGTAGGAAATTTAAATATGCAGCTGCATAAAATTAAAAATTAATAGCATATAGTGTCATTTTCTTTCAAAATAACTTAAGTTTCGTATATACTGCGCATAAATACGGTTTGTTATTATTTCAGATTTATTCTAGATAAAACAAGAAATTATGTTAAAGGTAAACATCCTGTGAGCAAACCCTGTAACCGTCCTCCTGTCTCGGTTGCCATAAATGTGCAAATACCCTCAGCCTGTTAGCAGCATGTTTGCAAACACTCTTGTAAACAGGAGCGCTGAAATGCTGTGTTCACAGGTACTGCTACCAATTCAACCGCTAAAATACGCCTATTTGCTTAGTGCCCAAATTTATTGCAATTGTAGCATCGAATTTTAGAAATATTTGCTATGGCATGAACAGATTTTCGAAAGTGAGGTTTTTCTGAAAAAAGATTTGAGAATCTTTGTTTTTACCTAGCAGAGCTTCTCTGTTTTTTTACTAGGCCTATTAAAAGTATTATTTTTTCTTGCTTCACATTCTTCTAAAATTTTCATTTTTAAATCTTCAGGAGATGGAAGACTGTCACGTGGCGGCGTGTCGAAACACCCTAGCTCAGGGGCGTCATTTGGGGCTACAGGGGGGGCAAATGCTCCCCCCCCCCTGCATTTGGAATTTTTGTGTATAAATATATTTTTTGTATTTTTAAATGTAAATAATGCTAACATAAGGACATAAAACTGAAGTTTTATTATTAAAGTATCTAATTTATACATGCTTAATTAATAAAAAAGATGCAACAAGGCCACTGTCGTCAGAAAACAAACTCTTGCCCCCCCCCCCTGGAAAAACCTGAAATGACGCCCCTGCCTAGCTGGGTATAATCCTAGACACATGGTTGAAATTATAGTAATGATTGCCGTGATAGGGCGCCAGTCCGTCGTTGATGTTAAAACTAGCCTGGGTGTACAAGGGACTCTGTACTCTCAGGGTTGGGTCGACGACCACGTGGCAACATCCTCACACAAAGGCTGATGTGATACCTACATGCGTGTTATGCTGGGGAGGGTGTTGAGGCCCCCTCCATGCCTCGTAGCACAAACAAATAATCACTGAATTACAGAAATAGAAACACACATACAGTAAAAATGTGACATTAAGTTGCACCAGAGAAGGCTGGGCCCTGAAACTTACGTGATGGTGAAATGAGTTGCACACATGTTAACGTAAGAGCGATGTATTTCACATGAAAATGAGCACTATATATCAAAGCTTGTATGGTGCTGAAGCGGGCTTGACCCAAAAGGCGGTCAGTGGCTGACGCAAAATTGTAAAGCAGGCCGAAGATGCGAAAAAACTTACGTAGTGAATTTAGTCCCGGGGGCCGTAATTCGACCAGGATGGGCGGCAATCATGGGGAGAGCGATGGTACAAAACATGTTCCAAGAAAATTTAACTATTGCCCTGAGTGTGGTTGATGCAAATGTTGAAGCTTCCCTATGACGCGACGCATTTGCACACCCTACGCCCGCTGAGCTCAGACTCCCGAATATGGTGGCGGACTTTCGTGCCAAGTCTGGTGAGGTAATTTTTTTTACTATTGAAAACACAATGCACTGAGAGTTAATATCAAAATTGTCTTCCATCACACTCTGTAATGTGGGGTGATGGTTCTGTAATGTTTTGAGTCTTTTGTTTGGCTGTAGTCATGTTTTGGGGTTGCCAGAGTTTTTGGGGAACTTACGTGTTTGATGTAGATTAGTATTGGTGAATATATACATACACACTGCGACAATACTAATAAGTGCTAGAATTAACATATAGGTACCTTTCTAAAAATATAGTTTGGTGTGTTATTGTCTGCCGTGAGGGCCGTGTGGTTCTATCACGTTGACCTAGGTGGCTATATAACATTCATTAATATTTTTAGGTGCTAGATTCGCATACACAACTCTTTTTACTGTGTTGAGAAAATTTTTGCATGAATTTTAAGGTCACTCGCATGCTCGGTAGTTATAAAAACGTGCGACCACATGGTTTGGTATGGGGTTAATTACTCCCTTGTTAAGAAGGGAATTGTAAAACTACCAATTTGCGTTGTTACTAAAATTGTACTAATTAAGATGTCACTTCTTTATTATTATTTTGTTCACTCCTTTGCCTGTGGCCCCTACAAACAACTGGGAAGGTACTTTGGTGTCTGTGGTGACGTCATAATGGAGGCGACAACGGGTCTAGAACCCGGAGCTAGGTGGGTCACGTCAAATGGCCCTCCCTCGGAGATCCATTGTCGCGGCTGTCCTCCTCGTCAGTAGGGGTGCCATCGAAGTGGTCGGTAGCCGGCCCATCGGCATGGCCCCTCCGGGGGCGGTCTGGGTTCGTGATGGTTGGCACTGACCTTGATTACTGATGACTGGTGAGCCTCATCTCTGTACCTGGCATGCACATGGTGTGTCCGCTGCGACCGGTCGTTGTGGTTACCCTGCGGTTTAGCATACACAACCTCCCGTAGCATGCTGGTAGGCGGCATTCTCGCTGGGGGCGGCGCACCGGCTCTGGTGTAGTTTGGTGCTGCGACAACCCCAGACGATAAGCTGATGCATGCAGGCAGCGGAGCGCCTCCCAGTAGGTCTCGGCCGGGGAGGTGCTGGCTGGCATGCTATGCCGACACAGGTGGCTGCCATCTCAGATCCTCTGTTGGCTCACTTAGGTCCACTGCAAGCTGGATGTTCAGCAGTGGTGATGACGGTGATGACGTGCTCGATGATTGTGGTTGTGGCGGTGTTGACTCGATGGAGGCTGGTGGTGATTGTGGTGACTCGCTTGATGGTGCTGGGGTTGACGTGCTTGGTGATGGTGGTGATGGCTGTGCAGGTGACTGGCTGGTTAGTGTTGCCGCGTAAGTTGTTGTGATGCAGTTTGGCTGCATGATGCTTGAGGTGGGCAGCTGCACAGGTGACTGGTTAGTGCTGCCGCGTAAGCTGTTGTGACACAGTTTGGCTGCATGATGCTTACGTTGGGTGGCCCCTGTTGCTGGTTGGCTGGGTTGTCGACGTCCGCTTGGCCTGTCACCGCTTATTGGAGATCGTCCCTTTGGACTTTCACCTGGCATTGTGGCATCACTTGTACGATGTATGACGTGGGGCCAACTTGCTTCACTACCTGGTGTGGGCTGCTCCATCTCTTGGCGAATCTCGCGCAGATGTTTTTGTCTGTTTGACTGTGGGTGTTGTCTCATATAGACTGCAGTTCCAGGCTCTAGCCCGCGCTGTGGACGCCGGGTCTGAGGAAGCCACTGCTGTACATATGCTTGCTGGTGTTGCCTCGCATCCTCGACATATTCTTGGCTTGCTCTGCCTGAATCCTCCCTGTTCATCGACTCCTCTCTGTGCACCTCGTGACTGCCTGGTTGGGGCAAGTTCCTCCTGTGCAAGAGTTCGGCTGGTGAGTGTCCTGTAGCATCATTCTCACAGTTACGGAGCAGAATAGGGCCTCGGGGATGTGTTGAGCCCATGATGTATGGTCATCTCCGATTTGTAACCGGAGTTGTACCTTGTGTTATTGGCTGCGCCTCTCTGTTGGATTTGCTCTGAGGTGGTATTGGTCGGTGGTATGGTGTTGCACGCACCATGCAGTACAGCATTCGCGTCATTTCCTTTCAGTGAATTGCACACCATTGTCCGTCAGGAGGGTCTTCGGAAATCCCCAGCGTGGGAAGAAGTCATTGACGAGCGTCTTGGCGATGTTGGTTTTGGCGATGTTGGTTGTATAGACTGTGGTTAGTGGGTAAGCATCGACCCAGCGACTGAACACATCAGTGACCACCAGGAGGAATTTCTTTCCGCCCGCCTACTGCGGGTAGGGCCCCATCAAGTCTAGTGCCACGGTGGGCAAACGTGGCTGCTGCTGAGCTTCGCAATCAGAACGTCTGTTTTTGTATACATTGCACTGGTTGCAAGCTCTGATGTAGATGCGGATGTGGCGCATTATGCTTCTCCACGTGTAGGTGTCTCGAACGCTTTTGTTTGTTTGTTTGGCACCTGGGCTAGTTGGTGATCCTGGTGGTGCTGGATCACAAGTGGGGCAGCTGCCTGGGAGACATAGACTTGCCATGGGTTTTTGCCGTTAGCCACGCTCTGTTCCAACCGGCCGTACATGATGTGTCAGTTTTCAACGAGCTGGTTTTGGCAGTTGAGAATTTTCTCCGCTGTCTCCTCGCACGCCCCTTGCGCTTCCAGTACTGCGTGGTATAGGGTGTCTGCTGTGTGCGGTGCATGTGTGGTTTTTTAGCATGGTTGCAGTGATACATTGCAGGGTGCCGGTTTGATGGGGTGGCAACTCTGTCTCCCATTCCTCCTCGTCTTGCGTGATGTTCTTGCCTGGTGCATCTGACAGTGCATCAACCAGTTGGTTTTCAGCACCAGGGACGTGTTCCACATTGAAGTCGTATGTTTGTAGGAGCATAGACCAGCGGGTGAGCTTGCTACGTACTTCCTTCATTTTGTGTAACAATACGAGGCAGCGACTGTCAGTGTGTTAGTGTGAATCGTTGGTATTCCATGTATTGTCCAAAGTGCTTGACAGCCCAGACAATGGCTAGGCACTCGCGCTCGTTGACATCGTACTTGCGCTCGCGGGGTCCAAACTTAGCACTGGGGTAGTCGATGACGCACTTCTCGCCGTCCTCGTACTGGAACAGTACTGGACCCAGGCTATCTAGGCGCGCATCTGTTTGCAGGTACAATTGTTTTTACGGGTCAACACATGCAAGTGTTTTACATTGCCCGAACCTGTGTTTGACTTCATCGAATGCCTGTTGCATCATGGATGTCAACTGATATTTGCGGGTGATAGAAAGTATGTCCGTGAATGGGGCTGTTACTAGTGCGAAGTCTTTCACTAACTGCCGCAGCCAATTAATCAACCCGAAGAATTTTCTCATTTGTTTGCGTAGTGGTGGATAGGCTTGGATGAGTCGTTGATTGTCCTCATTTGGCTTGCTCCCGATTTCATCCACCAGGTGTCCTAGATACTTGAGACTGGCCTTGCCGATGCTGCACTTATGGTTGGCACAAGTAAGCCAGTTTATTGCGAGACACTCGAACACAGTGGCGAGGTGGTGTACGTGTTCCTCCCAGGTCAGTGAACAGATCACGCCATCTAGGTATGCCATGGCGAGTTCGCCGACGATGCAGTCCAAAACACGGACCATCGTGTCCTGAAAAGTTGCGGGTGCACATTTGAACCCAAAGGGCATTGCACAAAATTGAAACCTTCTACCATCAGGTGTGGTAAAAGCGGTTTTGTGCCGATCAGATTGTTTGACTGGAACCTGCCAATACCTGCTGCACAGATCAAGGGTGGTGAGGATCTTAACGCTTCCTAGTATGCTGAAGACTGTTTTGATGTTGAGGACTGGTGGTGAGTTGCTTTGTGTGATTAGGTTCAGAGCGTGGAACTCGACACAAAAGCACCAACTGCCATCTTTCTTTGGTGCAAGTGTGATGGCTGAGTTATATCTGCTTTCTGTGGGCTCTATCAAGCCGTCGGTGATCATTTCGGCAATTTGTGAATTGATTATACGTAACTGGTGTGGTCCATAGTCGTGAGGTGGGATGGATAGCGGCTCGTCATGCGCTAGAATGATTTCATGCTCCGCGATTGTGGTGCGCTTTAAGGGGTCTGCATTGCCGAACACTTCCCTCCGCTCGTCAAGAAATTTCTGGATCGTGACACAGTACTGATCAGGTATGGCACGGTCGAAACTGTCTAACTCAATGAGCGAGGAATGGTGGGTTGATCTGCACCCTAGGTGGTACACTGTGCGATGCTCGCGTATGTCGAAAGGGATGCGATTGTCTGCTATCTCGATGACAGTCTTTTGTTCTATCAGCCACCGCACTCCGAGGACGAGCTCCTCGCGAATGTCGTCCGAGACAAGTGCAACAACATCAGTGTTAGTGTCCCGAATTTGCGTGTTGATTTTGACTATGCCCACAACTTTGTACTTACCGTCCATTGTGGCTAGCTGGACAGTGTGGTTACATGGTTGTAGCCGTACGAGGGGGTGCGGATGAAGTTGTGTGAAACGGCTGTGTCAACAAGTGCTACGGTTGCGTGGCCATTTACACACACTGGGATACATAACAATTGGTCAGTGGCTGCGGTACTTACTTGGCCCAAGATGCTGGTGAATGTGGCCGTGTTGTCCGCCGCTGCATTGTTGACTGTTGCTGCTTTGTTGACATTTGTCGTGCTGGCATTTGCTGCATTGCTGCCACTGGAGGTGTGGGTGACACTGTTTGCATCATTGACATTAGAGAGGTTGGTAACACTTGTTGCATTGTTGACACTGGTTGCATTGTTGATATTTGAGGGGTTGATAACACTTGTTGCGTTGTTAACACCTGAGGGGTTGTTGACACTGGTTGGGTTGTGTGGTGCTGGGTGGGTGACATTTGGCATGCCTACCCAACTGTCCTGTTTCCCGGAAGCGGTCCTAGCTGGTTAGGGCAGACACTGTGCCAATGGTACTGTTCGTCACTGCAGTAGCAGCAGCAAGGTGCAGCGCACACAGTGGCATCGGGCGGTTGACTAGCCGGTGTGCTTTGGACCTCTTTGCGCGCGCGGAGGCGATGCTGTTCTGAGCTTCGCCTCGTCAGCTGTTCGGGCAGCTGGGTCGGTGGGCGATGCCATGGCATGGCTCGCTGCACTGCAGTCGGTGATTGTTCGCCTGTCGCCGAATGCTGGTTTGGTGCGTTGTGGTTGTTGGAGTTGCTTGTCCCGGTCAACACTAATGACGGTGCTCATGAACTGGTCATAACCGGCAAAATTCATGGGTCTCAACGCAGCTCTGAATTTGGGGCGTGCATTGTCACCAAGGGTAAAGACTCGTGAGACTGACTTTCCTTCCTACATATGCTTCTAAGTCCTCTTTTTCGCTTTGCCCCTCTTGGAATACCGCTAGCTCTTATCGCAGTGTGGAATACAAGCTCGCATAGCAGGCTGTAAATTTTTGCACAAACAGGGGCCAGCTCATGTTGTATTCCTGTGTCGAGTGCCACCATTCGTTGGCCTCACTGCATAACTGTTTGTCCTCAGCGCCGGGCCAATCAATTTGGGTTACCCCGTATTGTTGGAGCCATGATGTACAATCTTCCAGGAACACGTTGAGGTCCTCTGCACTTCGCCCCGAGAAGGTCAGTAAGTTTTGAAACTGGCTGTGCACCTTCGGCTGTGTCTGAACAGGGAAGGTGGGTTGCATTGGTCCGTCAGCTGGGCGGAAGGGGATACTGCTAGAAAGTGGTGTGACTGCCGGGAAGGAGGAGGGGCCCTGCCAGGTGCTGGGTGGCGTGAACAACATAATTGTGGTGTTGCGGTGGCTGGGTTTATAAACACATCTGCTGGTTGAGTGCTGCCGGCAGCTCGCTGGGAGGCTGTAAAGATGAACCCTCCCCTCTGGACTGCGGTCCACCGAGGGGCAGTGACAAATGCAAGGTGATAGCGGCGGTGGCACTTACTGCAAGCTGCCACTGCAGGTCCGGTGCTGGCACAGTTGTTGTCGCACTGTTGGGGATTAGTGGTGGTCCTGTCACCGGTTTGTTGTATGTGGCACTGGTCACACATAAATGTCCCATCCAATTCAGATTATCTCATGCACGTGTGCACAGACCACGTGTATGCGGTGTCCGCAGCGGTTGCAGCTGAACGTCTCTGACATGGCTCCTGCGTACGTGGTCTTGGCGCAACATCATGTTACGTTGGCGTTGTCGGGTGTCGGAGGGCTCTGGAAAGCTGCTGTGATTGGCGGGCACTTGCACAGTGCAAGTGTTCTGTCGTATCGGACGCTTGGGTCTGTTGGTTGGGGCCGGAAACACAAAGGGCAGATGCGACCCACGAACATCCGGCTTGGGCGGAATGCCATGTTGACTGGCTGTGAGTCGCGGTTGACGTGGTTAGTCGCAGCTGGGCACAGTAGTCGCAGTTCTCCAGCGCGGTGTACACGATTTTGTCTTGTAGCGGTTGTCGCGGCCATCACAGCTCCCATCATGGTCGCGTGGTTGTGGTTACTGGCGCAGCGCTACATGCCACACCAAAATTTTGCCCGTGAAAGTTGGTTGTCCTGCGTGCTTGTCGGTGCTTGCCGCCCACGCTCGCTGGAATGTGGTGGGAGGGGGGTGATTGGCGCATCCGGCAGAGTCTTTTTGTCCCACTGGCTGTGTTGCCAAGTCACATATGGCGTTGCTGTTTCTCCCTCACTTTGTGCAGACTGGTGGATGTTACATTCGTGGTTGACAATTTAAATACTCACACAAGTTGGGCAAGCCATTTTGACGTGGCTAATACGGGTGTGAGGAGGAGGCGTCGTGTCGGAATACCCTAGATGTGTATAATCCAAGACGCATGGTTGAAATTATAGTTATGATTGCCGTGATAGAGCGCCAGTCCGTCGTTGATGTTAAAACTAGTCCGGGCGGACACAGGACTCTGTACTCTCAGGGTTGGGTCGACGACCACATGGCTGCCTCCTCACACAAAGGCCAATGCGATACCTACACATGTGTTATGTTGGGGAGATTGTTAAGGCCCCCTCCATGACTCGTAGCACAAACAAATAATCACGGAATTACAGAATAAGTTGCACCAGAGAAACTTACGTGATGGTGAAATGAGTTGCACACATGTTGACGTAAGAGCGATGTATTTCACATGAAAACGAGCACTATACATCAAAGCTTGTATGGCGCTGAAGTGGTCCTGACCCAATAGTCGGTCAGTGGTTGATGCGAAATTGTAAAGCAGGTTGAAGCTGCGAAAAACTTACGTAGTGAATTTAGTCCCGGGGCCGTAAGTCGACCAGGATGGGCGGCAATTATGGGGAGAACGACGGTACAAAACATGTTCCAAGAAAATTTTACTATTGCAGTGACTGTGGTTGATGCAAATGTTGAAGCTGCCCTATGACGTAATGCATTTGCACACCCTACGCCCGCTGAGCTCAGACTCCCGAACATGGCGGCGGGCGAGAGGTCGGAGTCTCTCGTTCGCTCCAAATCTGGTGAGGTAAATTTTTTTTACTATTGAAAACACAATGCACTGAGAGTTAATATCAAAATTGTCTTCCATCACACGCTGTAATGTGGGGTGATGATTCTGTAATGTTTTGAGTCTTTTGTTTGGCTTTAGTCATGTTTTGGGGTTGCCAGAGTTTTTGGGGAACTTACGTGTTTGATCTAGATTAGTATTGGTGAATATATACATACGCACTGCAACAATACTAATAAGTGCTAGAATTAACTTTGGATATTTCTTTCATGGATGTCCCAAATATCTCTAGAAGTAGTGCAATTTTTTATTTGCTTAAGTTCACTATTGAGACTGAAAGTAATAAATCAGACGTGGCAATTAAATAAATTTTTTTGCCATTTCTCTAATTCAGTCTGTTCAATGGATGGTTTTATTGTACCAGATACGTTTATACCCCCAAAGCTCATGAACCAATGTTAATTTCTAATCAAACCACGAGAGCGCAGCACCATCTTGCAAGATGGTGTTAACAAATCGAGGTGTTAGAAGTAAAACTACCCAAGTCTTTTTTCTCCGAAATTGAGATATTGCAGCCAAGTACTGTGAATATCACTCTCCATGTGTGGTAATAATACCCAGATTGTGACACCTCTTCTCTCATAGAAGTACTCTTATTTTCAGCTTTGTAGAATGGTTTGGTTAATTTTGGCAAAGGTTTTCCGAAAGTTACTGAAAATGGACTTGGGTAGTTTTACTTCTAAACCCTCGAAATGTCCTAGCTTTTTTTTTTATCACATTTAGCGCTTTCTGTGAGGTTGAGGGTTGAAACACAACACTTCGGAATTATAATTTGTTAATTCCGAATGCTTGTAGTGTGGTACTGTTTACATTATGAGTTAAAAATATTAAACTAACAAATCTTAGTTTTTAAATAAACGGTAACTAAATTTAAGAACTACTGTATTCAACGAGCAATATAGTAAGAGGGGCGGAAATAGCCATCGCCAAGGTTCTGAGGTGAAGCCCAATTGAACGTGGTATTTTGACTCTAGATAAAATGGCGGACTCTTATATCCGGTCGAGAGACGAGAGCGATTATGCTAATTTAAACATTATTACAGTATAATATATTACTATTATTACTGGCATTTTTTCCTATTTTTAGTGGGAATATAGTGGAGCTATAAAGTAAGGAATTTTATGCGAACATATGACAGATTTTCAACATAATGTTCGCCACTATGCTGTTCTCCGTGTTCTCTTAAGTCAAAACAGCCGTTAAATTGGGCTTCACTTTGGAAGCGTTTCCGCCCCTCTATGTTAACTATATAGCTCGTTGACTATATCCAACATGAAGCAGAAATTTGGAATAATGTTTCTTTTAATCGAAACGGTGTAATACTAAAGCACATGATCAAGGTGTAATTACACTACACTACTATACACCTATACACTACCAGACACTGCACTGCACTTTTGGTTAAATGAGTCTTTGAGAATGTGATAGAGTGCAGCAGCAATCATGCCTGCTAAAAATGGCAAATTATGATACTGGAATACATATAAACAATAATATCATCGAGAACAGCAACACAGTGTAACAGTGTTTGCAAGGTTTATCGTTGGAAACGTAATTGCTGTCAATAATATTTAACTTGACCTACCCCAAGTTTTAATTTGAAGATGGCTGAGGTTCTGTCGATTAGCAGGTATAGAATTTAAGCTGCTTGAAGTTGGTATTTTTGTCTTGTGCAGTTAGTGTCTGCACACATCACACTATTTTAGAAAAGTTAACTTTCGAGCTACCTTGCGGTTATGATGATGACTATAGAATTAAAATTTTAGCATGTGTTTTCCATGTTTGTCAACTCTGTGGTCAATTACAGCAGGACATATGGTAAGACAGCAGAACAAACATTCTATGATAGTTCAGTAGCAATTGGGCACCAGTCCGGTGGCAAACTATAGCCTCTTCCTCAATCATCTCCTAAATCCCTCTTGAACTTTCCATCCACCTTCACTATTACCAATGCCTTCAAAAGTAAACTGTACGCCCCACCGATCTCCTAAGCATAGACCATAGAACAGAGAGTATATTGACTGCTACCCCTGTTCTTTTCTGCTTCTCGTTATACCACCTTGTACCAAATTTGAAAAACACAACTATACGAATAAGCGCTAGACTTTTAACTAAGCTGCCCTCAAATAAAATAATGTGGTTACCGCTTAAAGTCGCATAGGAAAATGGATAATAGTAAAGCACTGCATGCCAGCTGAGTGGTTTTGCGAAGAGGCGATAATGCATTACATATGTCAGACAATGGCGCTCTTACCACTCCTGTCTCACACACACAAACACAGCCTATCTAGGGATGCTCCTTAAAGTGGAGGGATTGGCTTGTGTGTGTGTAGGTTTTCTGTATACTTTCGTAGAAATTATGTTGTCTTTTCTTTGATACCTACTAATACGTCTAAGAATGGAAGACTCCCTTCGGTTTCGATCTTGTACGTGAACTGAATCGATGGCCTTAATGAATTGAGAGAATGAGCAATATCATCCAATCTGTCAGTTCTATTAGATCAAAAAAGTATTGTAAACATAATGAAGCCAGACGTTAGGCGGAGTGTCGAAGTTGCTTAATGCCTCTTGTTTGAAATTCTCCACGAAGATAAGGTGAAAGTCAGGAGCCCATTACCATGCCATCAGCTTGTTTGTAAACATCATCCTTAAATTGAAAATATGTGATCAGTTCCATTATGGACGGAATGGGAATTACAGTTCTTTCAATCAGAGTCTTGTCATTTTCCAAATTAATAAACGACATACTCAGGGCTGTGTCTTTCGAATACTATGTGAGAGTGGAAATTATACATATAAAAAACAAGCATACCTCTTTCTTCACATATTAAAGAACATAAGAATAACACAAAAAAGGCGAGATAGAAAAATCCAAACTGGCCGAACACGTACGTATGTGAAAATAGTCATACGATACTATGGGAAAATGCCATTCCACTTACAGTAGAAACACACCCTATCAAAAGAAAATAAAAATAAAAGAATCAGCATTTATTGTGAATAATACAAATGTATTTAGTCAGCAAAGTATTGAATTAAGAATCATGTGGAAACCTTTAACAAAAAAATAGAAAATCTTTGCAAAGTGACAGACTATACAACCCATTAAAAGGTGTGCTGCCAATCAGGAGAGAGCTCGACTGCCATTTGTCACGCTGGGTCAGTGCTGCAGACTATAAATACTGCCCAATTTTTTCCAGTTTTCTCTTTTACTTCACCTGAAGATGGGAGCAGATGTCAGCTGTTGTTATCCTGTATTGTGTCCAGCGTTGTCTTCGTCCCAGTATTGTCTGTGCTGTCTTAATTGTGGTGTCCTGAGTTTTACAGATTATTTGGTTTTGCTTTTTGACTATTATTTTTGGGGGTTTTTTTTTGTTGTTATTGTTGTTGAGGAATTCCTAATGGGATCTTTCATGTTCTGCTGGTATGGTTTATGGATTTGTTGACTACAGTCAAACTATGTTTTTGTTTTCTCTTTTTTTTTTTTTTTGTTTTTCGTTTGTTTTTTCTTAGTTTTATTTTAAGATTTCCATGATGACATAATATAGCAAAAGAGTATGTCCACAATAGTACCGGTACAGTACATTATTCTGTCCCATTGCAAGAAACATTCAAAGACATTTGTTTTGTTCACCTAAGTGTACTTTTTAAGGAAAAAAGCCAGTGATGTGAGCTACCTATTGTGACTTGTTGATGGGAAAACTTTAGTGAAGTTTGTACTATTTTTTTCGCACTGTTGCCTATTTATTCGAATTAAATGAGAATTATGGTGCTAAAGTCTAGTCAAGGGTCTGTTCATTATATTTGAGGTATAGAAGTGCAGGAGTGATAACTGACAATAATTATAATCATGATTTATTAGTCACTCAATAACAAGAGTTACAATAGACTTTGTCAATAAACAATATTAAAATTACATGCTGTTACGTTTAAAATTATACTCCAAATATTCATTAACAATTTAAAATGGATTTAGTAGCAACCAAGATAATACCCTTGTTTTTAGATATTTTGCATCACTGCGGATCTTAAATAGTTGTATGGAATTAAATCTCATAGATGCCTAATTAAAAACAACACTCCAGAAAGTCTGCGACTTACATATTTTATATGTGCATTCCAAGATAAATTACTGCCCAAATGTATACCCAGAAGTTTACACTTGTGTGTACTGATCATCAAAAGACTTATGTCTGTACATAAAACAATGCTTTGCATTTTAGTCAAGTTATAAAACCCATTAGCTGTGAACCATGTTGTGGCTTTGTTTAAAATTACTTTTAAACTGTTGTCTAATTGGTAGTATTAATACGTTTGACAAATGTTGAATCACCAGCATACATAATGGAATGACATTGCACGTTCATGTCTAAATCATTTATTATAATCAAAAACTGAAAAAGCCCAAAATAGAACCCTGCGGGGCAACATAAGAAACCTTCCGTACATCAGATTTCTGACCATTTATTTTAACAAATTGAGGTCTGTTAGATACAATTTAAAAAAAAATGTAAGCTCTAGACTACAAATGCTGTAATATTTTAACATACATGACAAAATTTCATGAGGCACACAATGAAAGGCCCGGTTTAAGTCAATGCGCGTGTAATTGTTGTAAATGTATAAGTTTTCTATTTATTATGTAATCTTCATGACTTGTCCAATATCTTTGTACTATTGTGTATTGAAAAGATCTTACGGATGCAATAAAACAAACAAACAAGCAGCTGTGTTATTACACTGGGATCTAAAGCAATCATTGCAACACAACTTACTGCATAAAATGTAGAGTTACCTTTTCTTGAAGCCAAATTGGCTTTCAGACAAATTAAAGATAGAGAAGTATTTACACAATTGATTATAAACAATTATTTCAAGTACCTTCTTTGGCAATCACTGGCACCAACGAGAGTGTTTTATAACTATTTACTGCATCCCTAGACCCTATTTTATACACAGGATCAACTTTTGCTATCTTAAAGTTATGTTGGAAAATACTCTTTATCATACAGTCATTGCTACAATAGGTCACAGGTTCTAAAAGACAATCAGTGATTTTTTTTTTAAGAAAGTTACTTGTCACTCCATAATAGTCTTGGCTATGGGATGATTTTATGTTATGTACAACTGTATGCACTTCCTTACTTGACACGAAATGAAATTTAAATTAGGCTAAAGGAACAGAACTATTCGTAAGTAATGTTGCAGCCATGGTGAGAAATGAAGCTACACTGGTCACAATCTTTTCAACAGAAGTAATGAAATACTCATTAAAAATATTTAGTGAAATAGTTGTACAAGATTGAAAATTATTTTTATCAGAAAAATCCGTAGTTAAAGTACATATGTTTATTTTTGGATGAATCTATCAGCCTAGCATGATAATTCTTTTTTTGCTGCATAGAATTCTTTCTTGTCACTTTTCTTATTCCTAATACACATATTTCTCTTTAATTACATTAGTATCATGGATCTTACAAAAGTTACAGTGTGTAATAAAATAATTGTTTCCCTCATTTTGAGTACGCAGTTCGTTAGTAAACCATTTTTTCTTAGTCGCTGTTGACTTATTACCAGTAGTGTATACTTTTATCATTGGGAAAACATCATGTGTCTTATTGACATGGTTAAAAAAATCTAGTAGATGCATCAAAGATTTCAATATCCATTGTAAAAAATTCAAACCAATTAATTTCATTAAATGATGAATAAAACTTTTAATTGTTACAATTATATTGTTGAATTTTCTTTTCAGCACTTGAGTTTTCTCAGTAAAATTGCTATTTTTATTCGAGAATTTTATGATTTGTTTTGTACACACAGCCATGTGGTCAGATGTACCAAAAATCTGTTACATATATTCAATAGTGGAAACAAGAATTTGTAACATTATTGTCTAAGCACTTCGTGCTTCTTGTAGGTTCAAAATTGATACAATATATTATTAAAAGAACGTAAAATATTTTGCAATAATTGGTCATCGGCATTTCCCGAGCCAATATCATCTCCTGAAGTAAAATAGTTGTAACCAGTATTAGTATTGTCTAGCATATTATCTAATAGACTAAAAAACTTAGTAAGATCATCCTTGGGGGACCTATACAACGAAACAATTATCACACTGAATTGTTTAGATTTTATAGCCGATATCTCAAAGTCAAACTCAATACTAAATTTAAATTGTTATAATACAATAAGATCACATCAGAAATATGAATACATGTACTACCATTTTTATGGTTGCTACGACAATATACACATCACAAGCTAAAACCTTTTTAAACAAATCAATGTCATCAGCTGACAACCAATGTTCACATAAACAGAGAATATTAAAATATTTGACACTTTGTAATATCCCACATACTTTCATGTACACCTATTTTAAATTATTTATATGAATCATATTGATTTTTGAGTTCACTTCATTCGAAGGAATCTATCTTTCCCTCTTTCAAGTAGGTCTCAATTACATATTTTGTTACATCTGGGCAGATGCGTGATGAAAACAACCATGACAGTCCACTTTCAAATTTTTACTCCCAGCAATACCCTTAGAATTTGTTCCAATTATTGTCTTGGCTTTAAATGTGTCCCCCTTCAACAGAAGGGCTTTCTGTACGAATGTGGGCCTATTCTTCGAAATTTCACTTTGAGGTTCTTTGTGGCATTCAGCAGAAGTCGAGTTGTTATTACCATTGCTGAAATTGACCTTAATCTGATTATTTTGGTTTTCAATTGCAGTTGCATTAACATTCGATTTTACATTCCTATATTTCTGCTCACTTTAGCTAATGAATCATCTGCTGTGCTACTTTGTCTACCTAATATCATGGTTAATTCAGATATATTTCTCTGTTCTTTCATGACACTTTCAACCGTCTTATTTAATTCAATATTATCACTTATTACTTGCTTGGCTAAAGCTTTTAATTTAGTTACAGGCAAACGGAGATACAACATATCTCAGCCTTTCAAGGCACTGTTAGAGATTTACCGAGTGACTAATGGTAAATAAATAATAAATTAGTTTAATCTAGATCTCCATTTCTAGCTTTTACATACCTGTCAAGTTGATCAACACATGTTGTACACAGCCACCTAACTATATTGCCAATAGATGCTATCTTGTTGTATTCTGTTCTGGAGACTTTCACACATTTTATATGGAACCAATTGGTACGAAAGCTTTCGCAATGTATGCCACAATCACTATCATTTACTTAAACTTTACAAGCACCACAGAATGCGTCAGCTTCATTGGGCACCACAAGAGTAACAAAGAAGTACGTAATGCCTTACCATTCCTTAATGCATGGCCCAGATATGGTGGTTGTATTTGTGTTAACCACTGCTGTAAAAATTGAGACGTTAAACAGTGGCCTGTTATCATTGTACTACGGGGAATCTGCAGAAATCTTTATTGTAAGACAGTCCATTAGATTTGTTGCATTTGAAAAAGTACATTTTGAGATATAGCTTAGTGAAAACTCAAGTTTTTCAAAAGTATAATAGATGTACTGAAAGTAGGCCACATGAGATTCCTTCTATGAAGTTAGTTTTTTTTTTTACCAGTAGACTTATATCTCTGTATTCAACAGCCAGATTTATGGACACTGTAGTTGGGCAACTGGCGTGGCGTACCACAGCATCAGTCGTAATACTGTGGCACATACAGCTGGCTCGGTTTTGCTGCTACGTCTCCACTGATCGTGTGCCATGAACTCATGTCAGGTGCAGTACATTTCCCCTCCCTGTGATGTGTCTACCTACTGCAAGCGCCGTGCTTCTTCCCCTCACTGGAGGACTGGTTGTTGTGGTCGAGAAGTAGATAACTATTTTTGGTGTCTGGGCCCTGGAATTGAGGGAACAGCGAGGAAGAATAGCTACTCCTGGAGACAAAAAATTATTTGCAGTATGGGGTCACCTTATGTGTTTTCCTCCATATAAACAACTGTTTTCTACGAGGAGTTGATGCCAACGTTGACTGAGCTTAATAATGATAGACAAACAAGTCTCTCTATTTAAGTTGTTTGTTAAACTTTTTCTTCAGGTATGATTTTTAACAGTTTGCCGCAATAACATGTACACTTTTGAAAGTGTAGTTACTTTTTTCATCTCAGATAATTTATACTTGCATGCCACTTTTTAATATAAGTAGAGCTAAGTTACGTAAGTAACAGCCGTAAGTGTATAGATTGTACTATACTCAAATTTTAACAGCTGAGGTCAATTTTATTGTCTTTATTGCAAACAGCTTATATGTGTGTATATGTGTGTATATGTATACACACACACACATTTTTTGTGTGTGCATGCGTGTGTTGTGTGCGTATATATATATATATATATATATATGTGGGTGTGTTTTTTAAGCAGGTGTAAAATGGGGGAAATAGTGTCTCTCTCTTCACCCGAAAGCAACAAAACTCGCTCAGTTTTGTACACATTATTTTTTTCCAGGAAGCGTTCACGTGGGAACTGCGACGAAGAATGTTGTGACTTCATGCCGCTGTCAAAGCGAATCAACAACCTGCACATAAACAACTGTGGCTCTCTTGCCATCTTGCACCCAGACCATGCTACTATCACACAGGTTTGTGTTGTGCCGTAGACTGAGCGAGGTGGTGCCTCGGTAACACGTTGGTTGGACGGACCCGGGCTCGATCCCTGGCATCCTGATTGCTCTTTTCCATGGTTTCCTGAAGTTGCTGCAGGCAAATTCTGGGATGATTCCTTAACATAGACCATGGTCGATTCCTGTCTCAGTTCCTGTCATTGTGTACATAAGTCTCTAATGTCCTTGCTGTCAAAAGATGTTAAGACCACTTAAATAAAACAAAAATATATAATTAGTAGGCTGAATGGTGCTAGCCTATTTGCTGCAGTCATCGTTAATCAGGCAAAAGTGTTTTGTCATTTTGTTTTTTTTAGAGCCACGTAAATTTTTTTCTGCAAGCACTGAGATCACTGATGAGCTTATATTTACTCTTTAGTCGACAATAGTCTCTGTGCTTTGAGTAAAGCAAGGAATACGGCCTAAGTATTCACAAGGGCACAGAATGTAAAATTATAAAAAAAAAAAACTCCTGGAGAAATTATTTTCATACCTTTTGAATAGAATTTTTACCATATTGTTGCTGTTCGTGTAGCAAAAGTCATTTGGTATGGATATTTATCAGGGTGTCTATCGGTTATATTGACTGTTTTATTTTAACATACCCGCTGAGCTAGACCGAGGCAGAACTGATAAAATCAATATTATTAATCGGCAGGGGCACTTACATTAATTGTGTTGTAGTCCACCGTCGGCGAAAGCCAAGTTACAAACTAATATTATAAATGCCAGTTTGTAATTTATAGGCGTAATGCTAATTCACATTTCCCCAACATGTTACCATTCTGTGCAGTTGCTATAAAATTCGTCACATAAGTTAAATTTATATGCCTCTGAAATAAATGATTTGCAATCTCATTCATTTAAAATTACCACAATGCAGCATTTCACTAAAAAATTTTCAGTCCATAAGTTGCAAACCTACATGTAAACACATCAATTTTATGATGAGTTGATGTGTTGTCGCATCATTTGGCTCAAAGGCACCTATAACATATGTACTATAAATAATTAAATGTGTAGGCGTCAAAATAATTAACTACAAATTAAATGTTCCACTTTATTTTATATTTTAATAACACTCAATTAATTAATTCTCTCAGTTAACAATGAAAGAGATTTGTCAGAGTACATAAACAAACATACAATTATAATAAATACTAAATTCTGATATTGTTACTCCATCTAGGTGAGTAGTTTGTAAATGAATAGTTTTGGTAAATATTAAGAATCGTTGCTCTTCATATACCGGCCAAACTATTTGTTTTACAATAAAGTTTATCAATGAAAAATGTTTCTACAGTGTTAAAAGTAGTCGCACGCAAAGACCATTGAAGTGTATTTACTTTGCATTTTACCATTTTTCATAAAAATTCTAAGTCTGAAAGGCCTATTGTATGCACTCGCCGTAGTGTCTGTTTATGTACTACTACCGCTCATAGTGTTATGTATTGAAAGTGGGGTTAATAAGTTACACAGCTGTTCTTTAGGCCAGCAGATTTAGTATTAAGAGGCTTATGCACCTGATGCACAAATGGTGTTGTAGCATGCCTTACCTAGAATTTAATATGCAAAACAGCAAAACTTATCCACAGTATGTTTATCTATGAAAAGAACAACACAATGTCAAAACATTTTAAAAATAAAACATGCTTATTAGAAATATGTTTTTATGGCCCCTCAAAATGTCTAAAAAACTGCTTTTTTTTAGACAGCTGTAACTGGAAAAATATCACCCGGATTCGTAAAACGCAACGTTGGAAGCATGCGTTAGACTTTTATAAAACGTTCCACAAATTAAAATTGTATGGTCGCAGCTTAGGTCCCATAGGATAAAAAAGTAGTACGGAAACACTGCATGCCAGTTTGGCGCGCATGAATAGAAGCAATGCTGTTACCGTTGAGTGTGGATAGCTAAGCCTTATCACTTCACTATCTCTGCACATCAAATGTGGAAAATTACATCCGGTGAATAGTCCTCTTAAGGCAGTTGTCGTTAAGCTAACAAGTGTTTTTGTGGTGACAGGTGTAAATTGAGGGAGATTTTTAAGTGTGTTCAGAGTATAAATGGGCATCGCGGCGTGTTCGTGATCTATGTAGTGGGTGTTTTATGGACATTTACGAATTTGGAGCTATCGTGGATAATACATATCCATTGAATTTCAGTGATCGAGACATGAGTGAACACATAATGCATACAACAATTGTGGAGAGGTATTAGGCACATCATTTTTTGGTGCAGTTGTCGCAATGCACGTTTAGTCGGGAGTACTTTGCTAAATATAGGTTTGGACGCATGTACCGCGACGAAAGGGACTAATGCATTATTTACTGATCGCCGCACAGGGTTAGTATTCGCCATCAAATTGAGTGATTACAAATAGTTTGTTACAAATATTTGTTGCAATTTGTGTACACATTTTTCATTATGTGTGTTTGGTATCGTAGGGGTTTGTGATCATCTGTTAAGTGTTAAACTGATATCTGGACAATATGCGTACATTAATTAAGTATGGTAGTTATTTTTTATGGCCTATATTGGCGTTGGAATGTATTAAAATAGGTTGTTGGATGGGTATTTATGTCGTGTATCATTGGTGCAACTTGCGTACAGCGTGAATTTAATACGCTAATTATTTTGTCCAGATCTGTTAAAGCTAGAATGTTTTTAAATGTGTTTGTACTAGCACACTATCATTGCAACAAGCATATAATATAAATTTACTATGGTAGATATTTTGTACCTCTATTTGTACTAGAATGAGTTTAAACTGTGTGTGTAAGTGTGCATTTACAGTAATTGCTTTTTCTTTGTTTATTATTATTATTTTGCTTACTTGTACCCTACAATTTCCCACATCTTCATAGCCCTCTACATTATAGAGTTTTGGTAATACAGGCTTATTTATTACTTGCGACATCTTATTTATGTTATACGTAGTTCACGAAAATTAATAGTAAGTAGAACCCTGTTATAAAGTTTCTGAAGGGACTCGAAAAAGTTTATATTATAAATGGTAAACATAGTAAGAGGGTAATTTCTTATTACAGAACAGTTTTAGGGACCAAATGAAGGTAGCATTATAGCCAGGAAAGCATTATAAGTGGGAACACTATAAAAAGGTTCTACTTGTACATTTCAGCATTTTTTGTTAGTTTTCGCATGAATAGTGATTCTTGATATTTACCATAGTTTTAAAGTACTATCTGTTAAAATGTTCTACTGTATGTAAGTGAAAGTAAGAATACTGTTCTGTAGTATGTAGCAGTTGCAGTAGTAACGTGTGGTGTTGACATGGCAGGGTGGAGGGTTTGACCTAAGCAGTCAGGTATGGCTGCCCCCTCGACAGAGCACGTGGGTGAGTCACTACAGCCCTGACCTCGGCATCGACCAGAACCCTTACTACTACGAGAACAATAAGCTCTTGTACAACCTCTACGTGGAGCGCATGCAGCGGCTGGGGCATCCTGTGTACTGAAGATTCGAGTCTTTAGTTATGTTTTCTGCTGCTGGGTATTCGAAACATCAACTAACTGTCTTGTCCAACCTAATGTGAAACAAAATTTGTTGTACAGCAACATTTTATGCGCTGTTCCAGTTTTGTACATTATACCTTACAATATATTTTAATTTATTTTTAATCTGTATATTTCAGTTAATTATTTAAAGAGAGTGCATTCCTCTAACCAAGTGCTTTCAGTTGCAAATGTGTATTTTTGTGCCATCAGTATAGATAATGGTGTTTTGGGTAGTTCTTCACAATAGCACATTAAATATTAGTCATATTCATTGCTCTATGTGATAAGTCTGCTAAATGTGATCCGAACCAGCTCCATCCAAGCATTAAACATGTCTAGAGTAATTTGTGACCATACAGTATAAATTGTTTGGTCCGATTGTATAACGTCACCTTGTATTTTATGTTTCTGTAATTTAGACGTAGTAATTACTTACTGAGTACAGTGTTAGCAATGGCCAAATTGTGTAAGAATTCAGCAAACATGACTTTCTTTATAGACATTGTAGAGTGGATTATATACCCTTGCTGTGAATTCCAACAAGAAACAAACAAAATTAACAAGAGCATGTCTAGGTTGCACTTTTCAAGGACTAGAAGCCAGGTAATGGCCGGTATGTAGCTAAATTGAACACAGCCAATGAAGGAAAAAAATTTGACTTCCAGTAATGTGTAGATTTTAATTTTCCACGCCCTCTAACGCGAGTTAATCTAACAATCATTTCTTTTTTAAACAGTGATTTATGCCATTCTGAATTAAACATTATGTCAACATAGGATATTTGTGTTTATAGGCTATTTGTGGCACAGCACTTTTTAAGGCCCTTTGTAATTTTTTTCAGTGTAATTTGTGTATGTCTCCCTTTTTTTACTGTAAATCGTTGTTGATTTTATGAAACCTCCTATGTGCCAAATGATAAATAGTACGTATATGTATTACAGTCATCTTCTATGTGCCTGTGCTTGTACTACAGTTTACACAGATGGATAGAAATTAAGCTTTTATGACATTTTACTGTAGTTGCTAACCATAACACTGTCTTATGTTTTTTTGTCTCTCTCGAAAAAATTTGATTTTAACACACAGGAGATTTCATAAAATCAATGACGAAATACTGTATTCCCATATGGCTAACCAGCAGATATAGTTCTTTGGTATCCTGTACAGGTATATGAATTTTGTTGCATAGAAAAAATTTTGTTAAAAATGTTGGTGTTTAGTGAAGTATCTGTTGAAGAATTATGGCGCTCATTCTCATGTCCAAGAAATACTACCTGCTTGTTGGACTGTTGATGGAATGATGTAGGTAGCAATGAAGTGGTAAGCATACTGATTAAGATGATTTTTATAGTAAAATGCCAAAAAGAAGTAGCTAGTTGTGGCGTGATACAAAAACATTTTTGGGAAGTATTTATCAATGTTCCTTTATAAACAGGGAACACAGCTGAAGTACCGTAAAATTAATCTTGTTTGGTTGTTGCTGTGTAAAACATGCTACTGTAATTGTAAAAAAACTTTGATATGGTTTATCAGTTTTGGAGAAATGAACATTTAAGAACTTTGTGTAACATTAAGAAAAAAATTGTGATACTGAGTGTGTGGAGAAATGGAACTGTTTGGTATAGAAAACTTGATGTTGTTTGGTGGAACAACTTTGAAAGTATAGGTTTAATGAATTGCAAGTAAAGCTTTTTTCTTTAAAATATGTTCAGTTTTTGCTGCAAGTTAATTTTTGTTTGTAAGCATTGTACATGTTTGTTAATTTTGGGAGTCATATTATGGAAGGAAATATTTATGTATTTTGTTCCCTGGATGTGCTTGGCTGTTTAATCCCTACTGTAGGAGATGGGAGGAAAAGCGGAGTGACGTTGTGTACTGTGTTTCTATACATATGAACATGTAGGCACGAGAGGTTGTGAATTTGTGTCAAATATTGTAGTATGAGGCCGTAAGGGTGCCACCTACCTGGCGCTGTTTTACACGTCGAAGGCTCTGAAGCAAAGAAGCTGTAAGGGCTACATTGCTGTGTGCATCAGTTTTACATATTGATTATTACTCTATATGTTGTGTCAGTATTGCAACTGTTGTGCTCTACACAAATTATTTCTTTTTCGTTTGTGAAACTGATAAAACTGATACCCTGAGGAGTATGTAAACATGGCAACAGAAACTATTTTTTTTATAAAGTACGGTATGTTGAAAATTCTTAAATCCACTCTACTTATATATAGGTTAACTTTATTAAAGATGTGAAACACCTTATGGACAAGTAAAGTTTTTGTCCAAGTCTGCAAGTTTTGTGCATAACGTTCACTGTGGCATGTTTAATTATTCACTATCAATGAAAATGTAGTATGACCTCTCCATTACAGCTCTATTTTCAGAATCCGCAAGGGGTTATAATAGGAGTTTTACTATATTTATTATGATGGTCCTTCTTTTGCAACCCTATTCTAGGGAACAGTGAAGGGTCATAATAGAGAAGTTTACTGTGTCAATTGGTATCTAGTAAAGTGAGGATATTATTTTATTAACTTGAGTATAGACAATAGAGTACTGAGAAAATCTGTGACCCATCCCTACTTTGAACTGCTGGCAGAGAGAGAGTTTTTGAAGAATATACGTGCATTTCAACTGGTTGAGAAGTGAATAGTGTGTCGAGCACGTATATTTTAGATAATATTTGGCAGTAAGTGCTGTGTGTGTGGCCAAAATGATCGTAGTGTATGTACAGTGTTGTGAAAATGATCTGACCTTTTATGCTAAAAATACTGTATGTGTGGTAAGTTGATAAGATTCAGATACACAGAGCCAGAATATATTTGTAATACTGTAGTGTGAAATGTTGGGTTGTATTTCTGGTAATTAGTGTTTGTGTATAAATGCTGAGAGGTATTAAAATTAAATAAAGGAAACATTTTTTAAGCATGTTTAGTAATTAGGTTTATAAGTACTGTATGTCTGTTGAAAAATTGTGCTTTTGTGAATGTACATTTGTGTTTACATTTATTCTGGTACTGTTAGTGTTAACCAACATTAATGCAGCTGGCACATTGAAATTCTCCACATTGATGTTGAAAATGTATTAATTTTTTGTAGATGTGTTAGTTAGAGAAGTCCAGGATTGCTATTTTGTTTTAAAATACGAATGTATATTTTTATTATGAATGTACATGGTAATTTCTTCACATCAGAAAAGTCATCCATTTATGTAAATAAAATATTCAACTATGATGTTAAACCAATTTCTTAATTTTAAAAGATGGAATAAAGCATAGGCTACTAGGTTAACCAATTAAATGTGTAGATAGAATGTTAAAGTACTCACAGGGCTGGTACTTCTTGACAGAAACACACGATGAAAAAGACAAACACATAGCCACGTGGTTGCACGACTTTGTGTTCGTCTCTTTCATCGTGCGTTTCTGTCAAGAAGTACCAGCCCTGTGAGTACTTCCATTATTTTAAAAGATTTTACAGTAGATTTATTGATGGTGATATGGCAAAAAGGTTGTAACCTTCAAATTTATCAATATGCTGGTGTGGCTGTATTGCATTGTAAAGTTTGAAAATGTTGTGGTGAAAGGTTGTAAGTAACACTGTGCTTAAAATCCGTACGAAAAAATACAAATGTTTCGTTGTAGCTACACAAAATAATTGTGCTGCAGATAAAAGACCACAAACCACAACTGCTTTTATTGTTCCATTGTACTGTACATAACACTTAAAATATGTTCTAACAAAAGATTGTAAGCTATCATTAATGAGGTTTACATATTTTGTTATTTAAGATTTGCATTGATGAACTTTCAATTGGTATTGCTGTTCATCTCTTGTTATGCATAATTAATTGAAGTTTGTGGTGGTGGTAAGTGGGCTTTACATCTCGTCGACAGCAAAGTTATTAGAGACGGTTACACACAACTGAGTACGACAGTAACTGGGAGAGGAGTCGGCCATGACCGTTTAAGAACCATCTCAGGATTCGCCTGCAGTGATTTCGGGAAACCATGGAAAACTCAAATCAGGATGGTCGAAGCCAAGGATCGAACCCGGGTCCTCCCGAATGCATGTTATCGCTGCACCACCTTGCTAGGTTCTACTTGAAGTAAACTCCTGATGACTATGTGAAGATGTAACGGTTCCTTAAAATATTCTTAATTGTCAATTTTTACTGCATTTTTATAGCATAATTTATGAAAGTATGTAATTTTATCGTAGGCATCTCTTGTCTATGAGTCTATTGTTATTGCGGTGTTGTATGTGTATAAAGCTTGTTTATTGATTGAGCATGATGATTAAACCCATTGTGTTTAAAATGAGGGTTAGTTAATTGTTTGGCTGGATATATTCAACAACAAAAATATTATGTCAGAAATGCAAACTCGGTATGTATGTACTCCTGTCTCGGAGAGGTGAAAATGTTTTTAAGAGAAATGGAAAATCATCACAAAAAGACATTCAAGCACTCCATACTAATAGGTAACTGCTGTATATTTGACTACAATAAGTCTTAAACATACCACATTATAAAAATAAAATGCTACTGTATTACAGCTGAAAGTATTCGTATCTCACTTGACACTTTACTATGTATTTGTGAAAGAAGTACAAAAATACTGCTTGTTTTCTTTGATGTAAAGGTAATGGCTGAAGATGATTAATAGAAATTTGCACCATTTTATCAGAGTGCGTCAAAGTACACTACTGTCTCTTAGTCGTCAACAGCTGTGAGACTAATTGGTGGCATCTTGTCATCCTTCTTCCGTCTCTGCCTTCCTCTTTAATTTGCAGTATGAACCACACCTCGTGTGTTCCAATATTTGTTTTGTGCACTCCAGTGTTGGTCTTCCTCTGTTAATCTTATCATTCTACTGTTTCCTCAGTTATTTTCTTCATTTGTCTATTATGATGTCGTTAATGGCTTACCAGTTGGTCCAGCAGGTCGATTATGAATCCTTTTTTGGCTCGTCTTAACTCTAACGTGGCGTTGGTAAGACGTCAAACGATAAAATGTGACCACCGATGAATTAAGACGCGTCAAAATTGTGGCGACACAGTCTTGACTAAGGCTTCCCAAAAACGAGAGTCTCAGTTAAGTTGTCACATCGTTAGTATCAGTAAAATGAACACATAGTTATTTATACAAGTAATTTCTGGGCATTGGCATAAGTAATTTTGTATATAAACTTACCGGAAAACGCTAAGACTACAGAAAAGGATTGTGCCGCATCACATTTCGTAACTGCCACGTAAGAGGTTAAAAGTTATTTTACTTGTTTTAATGAAGTAGGCCTACAAAGTATTGCTTCAGTGTACATGCTTATATTTTATTACTTAAGTCGACACAATTTCAGAATTTTATACACAACGTTAAATGAATCACACCAAATTATTTTGAACTTGTTGGTAAGTTGTTTTGAATGCGTAGACCTAATTACATAACCTCGCAACAAACGTTAGTTACATATTAGCATACAATTTCTATTTGCATGTATTAAAGAGTAAATAACAAATAAAATTCGAGAAAGAATAATTGACCTTGCTTTTCTGTCAAAAAGTAATTTAGGATATGGTTATGTTTAAAACTTGATGTTTATAAACAATGAGCAATGAGCTTGCGACTATGAAAAATGAAGCCTCTTTTTCTTGATTGGTCAGCGAATACGTAATTGTGGTGACAACAGAGCATCAGAAGTACCAACATGTGCTTTTCAAGCGTATTACTTAAAGATACCTTGTTCAACACGAAACTGTTATGACGGACAGAAACACAATCAAAATTGTCTCGGAGTCTTAAGAAGCCCGACTTACGAACGATACGTTTCAACTAAGACGTCATGCTCTTAAAGATCCGTAATTGACCTGCTGCCTTTATTTTAGGTGTTTCAGGAAGCTTCTTCCCTCAGATTCTCTTCTGAAGACTTCGTCTGTAATCGTTTCTTGTATTTGAACATGTTGATGTGTTGTTTCTATCATATGTCTGGTCCAGGGCAAAACAAGTACAGGAAAACTACAGTATGTCAATGCTATTTTGGTCTTGCAAGCAACTTCCAATATTTAAAGATAATACTTACTTACTTCTCTCTGGACATAATGGTAGTGCCAGATGATTCAGCTTGTGCTGCTGTTGAATACGATGTTCTGGATAAGACTGTTGTCTCCGTCAGCATGCTCTTAACAACAAATTGTAAGTTCAAGCTTAAACTGTATGGAGTAGTTGTACCCACTCATAATTATTTCTGTTTCTGAAAATATTTTGGGAACAGACCATTGTCTTAAAAAAATTATTGCATCTATGGAGAATCTGTCAAGTTTAAGGATATCAGAAAACTTCTGTTCACTAATTTAGCAGAAACAATTGCTTTCTTGTGTGACTTACAGGAAAATACTACCATACGTAAAATATTTACAGAAAACAGAAAGGGAATTCTAGACAAAGTGAACATCACCAAGCCCACAGTACAAATTGTGATTACATTTGCCTGATGGTAGGCTGAAGAAGCTTGTCAAATTCTGCAGGAAAAAAATTTCCCTAAAGATACCTAAAAGTCTATTTTCAGTGACACACAAGTTATTTTTTTGAGACTGATTGTTTGAAATACATAAAGAAAATTACACTCCAGACGAAGATTATTAGGTGTATGTATGAACAAGCAGTTAAAATGACGTATTCTTTAACACCTCATGTTACTTCTTTGTGACTAGTTGGTGGTAACTGATGAAAAAAATTGTCAACTAAGCTGATTAGTTGCAGTGAATAGTGATCAATTAGAAAGCTGTTTTAACTTTTAATTTCAATAACTTTCTGGTGTTAATAAGACACGCTTATTTGTTTACTTATCCAAACATATTTTGGTACACAACAATAGTGAAAATTTATATTTTTATTTATCACATTTTTATTTACAATTTTTGCTTTCCTTCTTTGCATCTGTATTCCTCTAGAAAAACAAAAATTAAAAGAGCAGTCTTTTTTTTTTTTGCGCTGTAAAAACGTGAATCGCAATGATTTACCTGTGACGCCACTTTACTGTACATTTTATTGTATGTAACACACAAAGTACAGCTAAATACGTTCAGGTCGTGAAATTATGTTAAATAGTTTGTGGCAACGACTTCAATTAAAAATTTAAAAAACGCCCAACTCACAGGATACTAAATTTCAAATCGAGCAGATCAGTAGAATTGTTTACATTTAAAGTGATTAATTAATAAAAAAAACTAATGTTCTGAAAACGGCTGAAAAGATTTCCTTGAATCATAGCTAAGAACGCTCTTCATTCAAGTCAGCTTTAAAAAAAAGCGTCAAAATCGGTCCATTAGATTAGGAGCTATGATGCCACAGACAGACGCACAGATACACACATCGGACTTATAACACCCTTCTGTTTTCGTCGGGGGTTAGAAACGTGTGGCTGGAACCCAGAAGAGTATTAATGTGTATGATAGTTTGTTTGTGCAGCAATAAAATGCAATTTATTGATAATAAAATCTTAACTATGTCATCTGACAAAGGTGGGACTGGTTTAAGCTACAAGAAGAGACATAGTAGTCTGCTATTAACGACAAAAATACAGTACGTATGTACTGATTATTTCTACGTATTGTGTACAATATGATGTGATTAGCATAAAATAAATAAGTTCTTTTAAGTTAAAACTTGCATTCAGTATCTTGCGGTTAGCGACAAAATCTCTGCAGCTGTATTGTTTTTGGCCGTTATGCTGGCTAGGACAACGTCATTCGCCAATAGGCACCCGTGATAAGCCAATAGTTCTAGGGATGGACCCAGAGATGGCAGCACAACTCTCACTGCCATTCATGAGAAATGTAAAAATTACCAAGAGAAAAAAGGTTTCAATAAAAATATTGATCTGCTAATATTTTTCCAATTAGCGCAACCAGGACGTTCAATCACTAGTCTGTGCCAGGTTTGGTTAAATGCATTCAAGCTATTAGCTCAAATAGGTTCACTTTTTGTGTGCATGTGAACTTCATTTGGCTGACTACCTAAAACTATGATTCTATACTGGATCTGAAACTTTAAAATGAATTCATATTCAAGTTGTTATCATTCTGGAATTTAAATTAAATTGACAAACTCAAAGCTATAACTAAATCATATCAATGTGCGAGAGCTGCTAATACCTTGGCATTTTCACTCTTTAAAATCAACACCAGTGAAATCACCGTTAACTAACAAATATGCACCTGTGCTTGTCTTAACAACAGGTGAATTTCCCAAGCTAGTGTTTACGTTACCGGGTTCACTAAATTTTATCAATTTTTAAAATCTGTGAAAAATTCTAATACAATAGTGTCTGTTGGGCAGTGACTAACCTAAACAAGTACGGCTATATCATAAATTTGGTAGCCAATGAGAACGTGTTTTCAATGTTTATGGCAGTGCTCGAAAAACCTGGCATTTTAAAGCTGAATAATTTGACAATTACAGCATTCTGGGAGCTATTGCTTTGCCCGACTGCATTTAGTTACAAAATAGTTTGGAAGAACTATGTAAATATTAAAAAAAAAAATTTTGCTAGGAATTTTCCTTGTTTTGGCGTAGCTAAACTGTAAAAAAGAGTTTAAATTTGAAGGAATATATTATATATAATATATAGTAATACATATATCACCCTTTTAGTGCCAGCTTGCTTTGAGGTGCATACGTGAAAAATGACATCACATTTTTCAGAAATTTGCAATTAATTATTAAAAATGAAATAACCAGATACTAAAGTAATCAAGTTGTAAAAAATTCTAGTGGCAGTTAAAAGTTCCCTTAATCCATTGCAATTGTAAACATTTTTTTTTTCCCAGAAAAATTTGTTTTAAAAATAACAGGGCCGATGTTACAGCTCTACGCACTAAAAGGGATAATATATATAATAATACAAGATCGCGAACCACTTTTTCTTTCCCAAAATTATATTGTAATTAATGTTTTAAATCTTTAGTTGCTTTTTTTTTATCCCGAATGACCTATGCATCTTGTTGACTTGAACTTACAACAGAAAGGACCTTCATACATTACCACAAAATCTTTTAATAAACTTCAAAGGCACTTGCAGGACGTGTGTTTTTCAAATATGACGTGTGCTGTGGACCCCCGTCTCTTTTGGGATGCCGCGGCCGTGTCCTGGCCACGTGTTCTCTCCTCCCCCCCTCCTGATTCAGCAGGACATAAGGCACTGTGCTTCGTCAGTGGAGACGTCAACGCCAACGTGCCCCCTATGAAGGTACATTACGGTCTACAACTAGCAGTTTTGAGCTAGTCAAATTCGTTTGCAGGGCCCGCAGCATATTTGCTAGTATTTTAAACACAATATAAAACTGTCCCTGACCACGTGAACACGTTTGTGGAGTCGGGGAGGTTCCCCCCCAACGCGCACATCAGGTGCCAAGCTGCAACAGGCATTGTGTAAATAGTGACGTTAATCAGAAAGCATACCAGAATACACTGCAGATTTGTGTGATTTCGCTACAGTACTATTTTTGAAAAACATTTTGAATATTTTGCATTTTATTTCAGTTGCTAAATTCATCATGGTGGCAAGGACACTTAGGAAAGTCTGCCAAGAGTGCTTTAATTTACTTTTTGTGTTCTTAACATTTATATGCTCCTTTAGAGCAAGTTTGATATATGTCTTCTCTTAATTCAAGCAGAATCTCATTATGTATTTAATTTTTGAATTTAATACGTATTTTATTCTAACAATGCTTTCAGAGATTGCCCTACAAAGGACTGGCAGTTATATTTATATGTAATGGGCAGAAACGTTCTTAAAAATATTTCTTTACTTTTTCATCACTTTTGGTTTTGCATTTATGTTTAAATTTGAATGTAAGAGCAAATCCACCACGTCTGGCGGGAACGCGGGCTTCCGGGTCCCCGCCTGACACCATATTGATTTAGTCTTCGTCCTGTCAGCAAGGAAGTAGGTTGCGTGCGCAGAGTGCAGTCACGTCTCCCTGAGGTCCCTTATCTTTAGTGACGTAATTTTTTAGTTTCCAATAGTTAAATTAGTCTACCGGAACCTTTTTGTGTCTCTAAGTGGCCTCGAGGATCGATGCGCGTCAGGGCAGTGCTGTTTGAGCCTCCCATACAACGTTTCACCTAAGTCCATTGTTGGCCGACGCCACATTTCACAGCTTTACTTGTTCGCTCTGAGCGAATATTTTACGTATGGTTAATGGTGGCACTGCTCGAGGGTGTTTCAAGCTAATAAACCACCATGCTGGTTTCAATTCACGTTAGTGTTTTCCTCAAAGGCTACAATGACTTTCTTCCCCTCCGCACCCTAAGGAGCCACAGCAACCAGAGTTGCGGGAGCAGTGCGTGCGAGGTAGGCCAGCACGCAAACCACCACGAGGACTTCCAACACTGACAAACGGCAGGAGGGCCAGGTTACATGGCCAACAGGCTGTCGACCCACACCAGACGTCAATCTTAAGTAACCTCATGTCGGGCACATCCTTTCCCTAACAGCGCAAGGCCATCCCATGGATGTCCATGGGATGTCCTTTTTGGATTGCAGGATGTCCATAGAATATCCTGTAATATCCATAGGATGTCCCATGGATGACCCTGAGGCATCCCAGTGATCACACTTTGGATATCTGTGGGACATCCTGTATAAGTTGTATTTAATTCAAAAGCGACACAACACAGGTGCACATTTTGTGCTGCACCTCTAAATAGCAATATTTAATCGGGCTCCATCAGCGTCCAAGGAAAACAAAAACCTATTTTCCTATTTATGTGCTTTCAGGACATCTACTGTGTACAGTACGAATATCCCATGGATGTACTTAAACAATATCCAGGGGAAATTCTTTTGGGATATCCTATGGATGTACTTTGAGGATTTACTAAAATAATTTTCCCAAAATTTTAAACTGTTTTAGTGTATTTTAAATGTACATTACTGAAATCCATATGTCCATATTTCTATTTGTCATGGATTGTAAAAAAATTATGATGTACCATTGGAATATCCTTGGGATATCCTATGTCCGGGACATATTTGGTACATTCGGGATATCCTGTGCTGTTAGGGTTGGTTCCCCTGAACTGACCCTGGCCTATCCCGCGCCGTGTTAAATATCAGCATGCACAAAAACAAAAGGAAGTACTAACATCCCATTTTTTCTACTCAGTTAAAAAATATTTATGTAACAAATAAGCGAAAATGCATACAATGGTGTAAGATGTTTGTTCAGTTTGTGTGTGTTATTTTTCATGTGGTGGTGATGAAGTATGCGGATTCAGAACAATTTCAATAAGTGATGTATTCATATTTAGAAAAAAACATTTTATTTATTTATTTACATTCTGTTAGATCCTGCTTGAGCTATTTGCTCAAGGATATGGAACAAGTCAGACTTATGTAAACAAAGACAAACATAAATAAACATTAAGTTCACACAATTTCGGAGTACAAAATAATAAGTTACAGTAAAAAATAAATGAACAGTACATTATGGTAGATCTACAGATACCATTGATGAGTAAAAGTCATAAGGATATATACATTACAGACATTTCAGTAAGCCCGCCGCACACGGTACGATATTCCTTACAATATTGTATACTTGGAGTCGTACTGGCTCGGCTACTAGCTTCTCTACTCAAAATATTGCCTGCTACTAGCAGCCCTACAAGCTCAGGTACTGGATTTGCCTAATTGCCAGCGTCCTATTTTTGTTGCGAGCTGCACTGCAATATTTAAGCAGTGGCCAATCAGAATTCATCAAAACAACAACAAGTTTTGACGCACGCGAGTACTGAGAAACATAAACACGGAGGGAAAGAATTGGACGAAAGAGTAGTTTACATTTTAAGCCGGCCTCACACGATGCCCAATTTCATAGCAGTTTCTATGCCCATTTTCTGGTAGCATTTCTGCTTCCGTCTGAGTGCAGTTCCAGCACCTCCACAAGGGGTTTGGTTCTGGGCATGGCAGATTTTGTACCCGAAACGTTACCCAAAAACGTAATAGAACATGTCCTATTTTTCGGGAGTTCATATTACC